>BSBM01000310.1:3337500-3605000 GCA_027924585.1 Larix kaempferi | reverse complement strand
CGTTGTCATCATCATCATCATCATCTTCATCGTCTTCATCATCATCATCATCATCATCATCATCATCATCATAGTCATCATCATCATCATCGTCATCGTCATCTTCACCATCGTCATCTTCATCATCATCTCATTATCATCTTCATCATCATCACCATCGTCATCACCTTCTTGGTCATCATCATCATCATCGTCATCACCCTCTTGGTCATCATCATCTTCATCATCATCATCACCCTCTTCCTCATCATCATCTTCATGCTCATTGTCTTAATCATCATCATCATCATCATCGTCGTCGTCGTCGCCGTCATCGTCATCATCATCATCATCATCATCATTATTATCATCATCATCATCATCATTGTCGTCATCGTCTTCATCATCATCGTCGTCGTCTTCATCATCATCATCATCATCATCATCGTCATCACCCTCTTCCTCATCAACATCTTCATCATCATCATCATCTTCTTCATCATCATCCCCATCATCTTCATCATCATCGTTGTCGTCATCATCACCAACATCTGAATCGTCTTCATTATCATCATCATCATCTTTATCATCATCGTTGTCATCATAATCACCATCATCTGAATCGTCATCATCATCATCATCATCATCATCGTGATCTTTATCATCATTATCATCATCATCATCATCATTATCATCATCTTCATCACCATCATCATCATCGTCATCTTCATCATCATTTTTGTCATAATCATCATCATCATCATCATCATCTTCATCATCATCATCATCATCATCATCGTCATCGTCATCTCCCTCTTCCCCATCAACATCTTCATCATCGTCATCTTCTTCATCATCATCATCTTCATCATCATCATCATCATCGTGACCATCATCTTCATCGTCTTCATCATCATCAGCATCGTCATGATGATGATGATGATGATGAAGACGATGACAATGATGATGATGATGATGATGATGAATATGACGACGATGACGAAGATGATGATGATGGATATGATGACGACTACGATGATGATGATGATGATGATGATGATGATGATGATAATGAAGACGATGAAGATGATGATGATGAAGATGATGATGAGGAAGAGAGTGATGATGATGATGATGATGATGATGAAGATGTTGATGAGGAAGAGGGAGTTGACGATGATGATGATGATGATGATGATGATGATGATGATGATGATGGTGATGATGATGATGAAGATGATGATAAAGATGACAATGATGATGATGAATATGAAGATGAAGGTGATGAAGATGATTAAGATGATGATGATGATGACGATGATGAAGACGACGATGATGATGATGATTGATCCACATCGTACTTGGCATTATTGTTGGATGCTAACTTCGACACATCTTCAACCAGTGATCGTTGTTGATACAACTTTGACAAGTTTCGACGTGACATGACTTCAACAACTTCAGCACTTCGATAGGTTTTCGATTTCGACACAACTGCGACGAGTCTCAACTGCAGCAACCGTATTCGGTTGGAGTGTTAATACTCGAATCCGACTCTCATATTGAATGATAAATATAATAATATATTAGATGATTTTTACAATGGATTTCCCGCCTCTTAAATATGGCTTGGGCATTGTGTTGAAGGGTTATGTCCTTTCAAACCTAATTCTAATTAATTACTTATTAATGATTATTAATTTATATTTTATGTTATAATTTTATATTCGTAACATTTCCTTCCCGTTAAGGAAAGCTTTGTCCTCAAAGCTGAGTTTTGATGATGTCGTCTTTTATTCTGGCTCTGTGTCGAACTAATGACGTGAGACATGCAATTTTGATTATGTCAATTATTTCATTTTGTTTCTTTTGCTTCAGAGTCTCTATTGAATCGGTTTTTGATGAAGTTTCGTTTATATTTTTTCCGCTTGCTTGATGGTTTCTTTTAACTACTTTTGTTGTCAACTGAACAGACTGGATCAACTTTCCCATGATAACTTTTTTCGTGGTGTTATTATGAATAACACTATAATTGTTCTTATTGATGTTCTTCATAGTGGTCCTTGTGATGACATCTCTTCGTGTGGTTGTTATTGTGAGATTCTTGTTGATCTATTAATCTTCATTACTGTCTTTTTCTTTAGTCTCTATCATAAGTTCTTCATTAACTTTGGTACATGCCGCTTTAGTCGGATAGTTAATAGCATAAACTGCTTGATTCTCACTGCAATTTTGATCAATATCCTTAATCTCATCTTGGTTGACATAATAGTTTTTTGTATCTTCCTCTTATCATTTTTATGTTCTTTATCTGGTTTTTCTTCCAGATTTTGAAAACCATATTTAGATTTAGTTTCAGAGTCTTTGTCTTCAGAGGCCTTCGGGTTGCTTTGTTGGCTTATTTTATTGCAGGTGTCGTCAATAGCGTTTTGAGCCGCTTTTACAACTGATTGTTCCATCCAATCAAACATTTCGTCCATTTTACTATGAAATCGATTCGAGTCATCCCATTCATCTTTAAATGACTTCATGGTTAATGTTAAGGTTGAGAGTCACTTATTAATAACTATTATAATTATTATTTTTATTAAAAATTATAATTTGAATAGTAATTTTTTAAATAAAAATAAATATTAACATAATAATAATTATGTAATATTTAAATTTTAAGAAGGAATTAGGGTTTTAGGGCATTAGTGATGTAGTCGAGGGAGGAGGCTGGGGGAAGGGAAGTGGAGCCGTAGAAATCATGGAGGAGGTCGTCGTGAGGAGGGAATGGTGGTGCAGGTGGATGGAGGTGGAGGGATGTTGAGGGAGAATTGCAGAGGTGGGAGAATAGCTGGATGGGAAGGATGGCGCAGAAGAGCTGGATGGGAAGGATGGCGTAGAGGGAAGAACATGCAGTACGACACGAAGGGAGCTCGGGAGACCTGCGAGAGTAGTGGAGGAGATGGGGGCTGCGGGGGATATGAGGTGGAGAGACTGTGGGAGGATATGGGAGCTGCGAGGGACAGGATGTAGGAGGAGATGGGAGCTATGAGAGGAGTCACGGTCTCGAGGTAGAGGGGAGGAGGGAAAGCAAGTAGGTGGAGAGTGGAGGGGGCGTGGGGATATGTATGCGCAAATGGGAACTTGGTTGATTGGGAGTCGATGCAGGCGGGGATGAGAGGTTGTAGGTAAGGAGCGAGGAGTTTGAGGAAGGGAGAGGTGGAAGATGGAGATGGGTCGGGGTAGGGAGGACTGCGAGAGGAGTCAGGAGGTGGAGAGGACTGATGGTGGAGGGCGTGGACGCAGTTTAGTAGCGACAGGCGGCGGTTGAGAGAGGGACTAGATGTTTGGGGCACATTTGATGGTGGATGAGAGAGGAAGTGTGGAGGAGGCATGGATGATGAGGGGTGTGAGTGAGTAGGGTGGGGGCGTAGACCAGGATGGAGGGGGTCAGGACGTGAGAGGAAATGAAAGGGAGGAATAACATGGAAGAAGTGAAGGAGAGGAATGAGCCGAGTCCGAGCTCAACTGAGGATGAGCGAGTCCACTCTGAGTTTGAACCGAATCCGAGCTTAGATGGAGGAGCGTTCCACTCTAATACCAAAAGCAGCAACCGCATCCGATTGGATTGTTAATAGTCGAATCTGACTCTCATATTAAATGATAAATAGAATAATATATTGGATGATTTTTACAATGGATTGCTCGCCTCTTAAATATGGCTTGGGCATTGCATTGAAGGGTTATGTCCTTTCAATACTAATTCTAATTAATTACTTATTAATGATTATTAATTTATATTTTACGTTATAATTTTATATTCGTAACATCGACTTCGACATATCGCGGCATGTTTCGTACCTTCGACGTGTTCTACAATCTTGCAGTTCACGACATCGACAAGCAGCGTCGACATGCGACCAGTGACTGTCGAACTTCAACAGACTGTCTCTTTTTCTTCCAGTCGACTTTAACGGTTGGACTGTTGAAACCGTTCTAACTTCTTCTTTGTAACGGAACGTAATGCGCAGGCATGCAAGTGTCTCATACTTCTTTATAAGCATGTAAACTATTGTAACATACATCTTATCAAAATCAATCAGTTTTGATTTGTTTACAAGTAATAGAATAATAGTTTGCATTCCTGCATATTTTCTGTACACATTTTTGTTTATTTGTATTGCGTAATCCTGCTTTTGCTCATTCTGTTTATTAATCCATCTCTATCTTTTAAATGTACGAGGTCAACTCCAGTCTATCCTTGCTTCTTAGCATCACAACGTAGAAATGGCAGTTGCAATGTGTCGGTGCTTTCTTTGCGAGGTAAAGCGAGTCCATCCTTTATGAACCTATGAATCAATCGGAGATTACTTGATCGATCTTCTATCCAATCTAAAACCTTGCCCCATACAGATATAGCTACATCAGTATCACACCGTATAGATAGGGATATTACCACAACTACATGCCAGATAGATAAAACAATTGCCTATTAACACCATATAGATATAAGATTGAGACAGCGTATAGAGATTACTACAACTAAATGTTGATACAACCACTCACTATTCACAAATAAACATTTATAACTGCATCTTTATACAACGATAGATTACCATGATTCCATTACTATTTAAAATTATATATAAGTATATGAAGAGGACTCTCACTTGATAGGCTTGATGAAGACATTCAATTTGACAACATATATGACCTTATAACGCGGCA
The DNA here is from genome assembly GCA_027924585.1 of Larix kaempferi. Classification (NCBI taxonomy): domain Eukaryota; kingdom Viridiplantae; phylum Streptophyta; class Pinopsida; order Pinales; family Pinaceae; genus Larix; species Larix kaempferi. The sequence continues at coordinate 3,600,305 of BSBM01000310.1, read as the reverse complement.
AGCAAAGGCACTATAGCTTAACAACTTGGTAACCGCCATAATAGAGCTGACTCGTTCAGTCGAACTGTTATCCCCGGAGTGCTTCATGGACATGACCTGGATCATTCGTATTAGAGCACTTAGTTTTGTCTGTGCTTAAGTTCTTCGTATACACTTCACTCTAAGTTACCTGACTTATGCCGGTTCAAACTTGCTCGCAATCTCAGCAATCCAAGCAGACGCGATCTCCAGAGATGATAGAAGAAACAAATTATAGACATGTAGCTGACGAGACAACACAGCTTATTGAGAAAGCTCTGGCTCAACAACGGACTGAAATGTTCACCCAGTTCAATGAGATTCTCTTGCGATTCAATTTGACATTCGGAGGATCCTCGACGAGAACTCACTCCAATACATTCAGCCCCTTCAAAGTGCAAATGAATCTGGACATACCAAATCTTGAAGGTAATACTGACGCGGAATCTATCGACAATTGGGTGTAGCAATTGGAATCCTATTACGCTGTAAATAAACTCTCGAAAGATGAAAAGATCACCATTGCATCCTTAAAGATGTCTACCTCTGTGCACTGCTGGTGGGAGAACCTCTCGACAAAGATGGAGAAAAGTAGAGAACCCATCAAAACATGGGATAAATTCATCGAACACATCCAAAAGGAATTTTAGCTGTGGAAATACCTTGAGCAACAGTATAAGAAGTGGCAACAACTAAGGAAATGGAAAGACCAATCAGTACAGAGTTAAGCCGACGAGTTCTACCGAGTTATGGAAAAACTTGGCATCCAAGAAGAAGAGAAATTGCTTGTTTTTAAGTACACCAGCGGATTGTCTTAGTACATCCAGTAGGAAATGGAATTTTTGATTGTCAGTACACTTGCGGATGCTTTCAACTATGCTAACAAACTGGAAACCAAGCATAAAGGAAAATTACGTTTTGCGACAAAGATGACATCAGGATGACCACCCGATAAGAAGGCATCAGTCGAATTCAACAAGTTGAAATCTGCTTAGCCGACACTACCAAAGTCTGATAGCGGTAAGAAGCCTTTTCACAAGAGGGAACGTAGCAAACAACCACCGACCAGAAAATGGTGCGATTACCACCACTCATCTTGGCATGATATGTTTGAATGCAAAGCTTCGAAGACATTTCTGATGAAAGTGTTGAACTTTGACGCGTTCGACAAGACGGTGGAAGAATCTGATCTAGACGCGATGACTCTTTTGACCTCTACCACTACAACAACCTCGACTATCATCGACGAGGAGGAACGAGAGCGCTTGTTCCATACATGAATATGGGTCCAGAGAAACCCATTACATTTGATTGTGGACAGCGGGAGCTAGAAAAACTTTGTTTCTGAAGAACTTGTGAAGAAACTAGGTCTTGTTACCAGTCCGCATCCTCAGCCTTACAACATCGATTGGATGAAGGATGGAAACGAATTATGGATCACTCGACAATGAAAAATCGCCTACTTCATAAAAACTTTTGAATATGAAGTACTCTGTGACATGACACCACTCTCCGTAGCTGACGCCCCGTTTAGGAAACCTTACCTCTGGGATAGACATGGAAGTTATCAGTCACGACCTCAGAAGGTGATTGTCAGAATCCGAAATCGATGGTTCAGCATACCAAAGCATCAACCTACACCGAGGGTTGCACTGATATCTATCAAACAGACAAAGAAGATGATCAATCATGCTCAGAAGTTCAAATTAATCATGATCAAGCCGCAACATCCTAGGAAGACTACAACAACAAGTCGAGTCACCAACCAATGCATTTCTCGATAGAAGTAGCAAGTCGATCATATTCTTGATGAGTACCAGAACCTCTTTCAATCTCCAGAGGGAGTACCTCAACATTGTCAGGTAAAACACTCCGTTGAAATTGTTCCTAGTTATTTTTTTCCTAATGCATCTATTTACAGAAGATCCATTCTCGAAAATGAAGAGATTCACAGGAAAATCCAAGAATTAATCAACAAAGGTCATATCTGACCTAGCTCCTCTTGTTGTTTAGGATTTCTACCTTATAGTGAGGCGATGGACACTACCAACTGGGCGGGGTTGATAGGTAAATACATTCATTATATTGCATTTAGTTCCTACAAATGAAAGAGATAAAGATATCAAAAGATGCACCTTTAATCGATGGCTAGTCCTAGATTTCGCTCGGTCTTTTGCTTGATCTCCCGCTTGATGAACCTGCAATACAAAGGATACCTTCCTCAGTGTATCTTGACTACATATAAATATGATGAAATCAGATAGTAATCTAACATCAAATATAATCAGATATTAACCAAATGAACATACAATCCAATAGACATTCGATTTCGGACAAGAAGGGTATTTCGACCCTTTTATTGTCAAAGAAGCATGAAATCGGTACAAGTATACCTAACGTGTCAAGATGCTTTTGCAACTGGATCCTGGGATCCTTCTCTTCACAATGACTTGGGAATTCCTCTAGCGTAACAGTACTGAAAGCATTCTTTCCAAGTTTTTCACTTTTGTGTGTCTAACCCCTCTCATGGATCCTCCTTATATTTATGGGACAAGTTAGGCAGTTTAGATCGAGAGGTGGTTGAATTGGGAGGTTGGGGAAGTTGCAGAACCAACTTCAACTAATCCCAATTCGTCAATAAGGTGTACACGGGTTTCATACAACAAGAGTAGCATACAGAGAGCAACTTATGTGCTTTACAACATGTGTTTACAACATTTTGGGAGATGTAAGCTAGTTGTCCTTGAGCAAAGTAGACTATTTTCCCAAGGTGTATGCTAGTTTGCTATATAGAGAGGAGCGTACATGTGGTACAATCATGAGAAACTGCAATATTTTCAGCTGAAGGTACTTCTAGCAACAAGTCATCTAGGTCAATCAAACTCTTCAATCCTTAGTGTCCTTTTGTGTGATCAACAGAGCAATGTGATCACGGACGGAGAAGTGTAGATTTGACCTATAACAGATGCCCCCTAATGTGTGATTTCAAAGGGAAATGATTGCCGAAATACATTATAATTCCAAGTTAGAGGAGGAGCAAGAAACTACAGAACCAAGTCACAAAAGTACATGAAACACCGATTAAGTTCGGAGAGCAATTACAATCTTGACATCATATAGATGTGTATCATGATACAGCATGATCTCCGATACATAACTAGGAGAGGTATATATAGAGCATGGACACTAAAATACAAGCATGGATCCATGTCAAAATGAGAGATCATAGTCATAACAACAAATTGGATCTATGTCTCATGAAGAGCCAAAAGGAGTGAGGCTCAGTCTTGCGCAGCTTGGGAAATAACATAAATATGGTGATGCTATCAGAGTCCCAAGGTCTTCATCCAAACAACCCAAGGTACAAACCCTATCCATGCGAATAAATGAGCTGAAGTCGAACATGGGGGGTATCGTTTGATTACCGGTCATTGATGTATACCATTAACAAATGCGAGGGCTTCCATCGATAATGATAATGGGGCCCAAGGTACCTAGTACGATCCAACAAGTGTGAATAACAGGACTTGAAGTCAAACACTTGAGGAACCTATCGAATAAGAGACATTGATGTATTCCCATTATTCAACAGCGAGGGAAACTACCACTGATGATTGCAATCCCTAAGGTACTAACTGAAACTCTAAACTTCGTTCCCAGAGCATAATGAGCTGAAGTCGATGGGAAGAAGTCTGCTGGAAGGGAGGCATTAATGCATCCTCCATCATCCAACACAAGGAACACTCACAGGTATGAGCTGATGTGGAGTAGTACGAGTAACAAGATGAAACAAACTGACACCAGGATGGCCAACACATGAAGTGAAGGTAAACTACAGAATGGCCGACACAGGCAGTATCCTTGAACAGTGAGCACGACACAAAGTGAATTAGGCAGTTTTCGACATGAAGGGGAAAATGATATAAGTCTGCGATGTAGGAGACATAACAGACCCTCCATATGATTGGAAGAGTAACCAACTGGGGGAGTAAAAACTCGGAGATCAGGTTCACCCTAAGGTCAAAAAATAAAAACCCAGCTGACATGAAAAACTCAAGTAGGTGCTGTGTTCAAGGACATAACTGACTGAACTACCTTTGAAACTAAAAAGATGTGATATACCCTTCTTATCCCTTATTATTTTTGATAAAAGAATGGCCTTCTTGTTGTTTTAATGAGTCCAATAAAGATAGAAAACTCAATAATTCCAACCATGTAGTAAGTTTAACGAGCCCATGGGAGGAAGACTTAGGACCTTCTTCATTTTTTACTGAGTTCGAAGAAGAGATAGACGAATACTCTATAATACTGATCTCTGGATTTTAATATCGAGCTGAGATTTGCTCTTGCTCGCCGGTGTTTTCTTGTTTAAGGAGTCATAAAAACTTAAATAATCCTCCATACACTTACTCGTGGATTTTAATATCGAGCCCGAGTAGGTTAATGCTCGCCGATGTTTTCTTGTTTATAGAGTCTGGAAAACTTAAACAGTCCTCTATATACCCTCTTGTGGATTTCACATCGAGACCGAGTAGGTGAATACTTGCTTGGTGTTTTCATGTTTTGAGAGCCTGAAAACCCTACAGAGAGGCTCCAAAATTTCTTTTCATATAGTTAGTCCCCTCCCCCGAAAAAGTATAAAACAATTAGAGGAGAATTCTTCTAGCCACGCATGACTAGAGTATTCCTTTTTCGTAAATAATCCGCAAAAGTCCGGAAAAGGGTTAAACTTATACTTAAGCGGATGGACCTTCAATTCCTTTAACGAGCTTGAAAAGACCAAGTTTGCTTGGCAATCTTATTTAGTTTTTCAAATATTCAAAACAAGAGCTTAAAATGACTTAAAAGACAACTACTAGGATTGTATGTTCATGACCTACCAAAAATATGATCTCCAGAAACCAGTTAGTCACTATCAACAAACGGAATAGTTACAATTTATACAAAAATGTACAACTATAATACATGAAAAAGCACAGATGCACAAGCGTAGTACTTCTTCAAGTGGGATCGACACCGGGAACCTCCCCACGAGGCCGGGCAAAGACGTCGTGAAAATCGTTAAAAAGATTAGTATACATAACGATCTCGTCAAGAACACAATCTGTTTCAACAAAAATGGTTTCCGTGACCCCTGGTACGGTGGAAATGTTGATCGGGATGGTTATCAATGTATTCACCACATTCCCTTCAACATAAGCAACTTGTGAAGTGGAAGGGATAGAGGGAAAATCAACACTCTCAGCGAGTCTCGGAGAGAACTCACCTCTCTCTATCAAGTTCAGAACATGAAGTAGATAGGACCTGGGGTGCAAATGTTCCCGAGGATGGTTCAGGTCCATCATAGCTTCCAAAATGGCTTCATCAAAAGTCAAAACAGTGTCTACACTATCAGGAGAGAGGGTAGAGTCTGTTGGCCATGCAGAAGCATAGTCCATATACGACTCGTTATACACCAACGGAGTCATGATATGTTAGAATTGTGGGTTGTTGTAAATCCACATGAGTTATCTCTACAACAAATATAGGTACAGCTGGTGCTAATTCAGTAGGGAGAATCCGTGGAACTATCATTGAACAGACCATGAATGTCTCAAAAGATGAACATTCTTCAGAAACAACAAATAAGGTAGGAGCAGGCAGGTCAAAAGTTCCTATTAAGGACCCATAGAGACCTGCTCCTAAGCTCTCAGTGACTCAGCTAGACTGATCAAACAACGGAATGGATGAATCCGATGAAGTTTGGTTGTTCTTCTGGGTAAACGAAAGTTGATCGACTGTGACGATCTTGCCTTCGTGGGGGAACATTATGACACGGAAGATAGCTGATGGCACTACCTACATGGCATATGTCTAGCTCCTACCCAGTAGAAAGTTGTAATCGAGCGAAGCATCAAGAACTTCAACCTCTACTGATACTAGTTTTCTTGCAAGTTTGACATCGAATGATGGTAAGACTCTGTGTGGATGGAAAGATATTCCATCGAAGGCAGTAAGTATTGTGTTCAAGGGAGCTAACTCAGGTTCACCCAAAGCTCTCCAAGAAGAAATAGACATTACGCACGTAAATGCGCCCTCATCCACAACAGCTTGTCCAATGGTGTTAGGACCATGGATGACCTTGATCTAGAGAGCGACATGATACAACAACTGGAACTTGATATCTTTCATATCAAAGAGTGCAAGCATGTTGGATGAGTCAACACTCCCAATCACTGTGAGGAGTGCACTGCGTTGCAATGGGAAACTTTGCAGTACCTCCAAAGTAGACATGGCACAGGGGGTTTGGGCTAAGTCCTCCACAACATTGTAGTTGGGAGCAGCCCGTGAGTTGGGGTTGTGCAAAGCCCATTTGTAGACACCTTTCGGTATCTTCGGCAGCGTCTCCACTGGTATGTGAAGAGGAGTGGAGGATTCGGGAACATCCTTCTGCTGCAAATCCGAGGTATAATTCTTGGCTCGAGTTTGCAACAGAGCATTTGAATTGACCAAGTTGATAAAATACTGATCAACTTAGGTGGCATGAGTGGTACCCCCCAGCACTAGAGCTTCCAGAAGCTGAACTCTGTCCGTGAGGGAAAGGGTCTCTTAAGACAGTGGGTTTCTTTTCACGGATCAACTTCTGGGCTTCTTCCATTAGATGGCATTGATGGGTAAGGTGGTCCTCTTGACATAGTTTGCAAGGGAAATTAGCCTTTTGTTTCTCTTTTTTACCCTCCTTGGCATCTTGTGTGTTTTTGGGATTTTGCTGGTTTCCCTCCCCTTTCTTGCCCTTTCTTTTGTTGTTGGGATATCGAGGGCCCTTTTGGTTTGTCTACACCTACTGTACAGATTCTGTAGTTGAAAGGGGGGATGTGTTGGCCCGGTTTTGCAACCAGGCTTAGTGCTATGGGCACCTGCTAACTAGTAGCAGCAGTTTCAATGGAAATAAATAACAATAAACTAATTAAACAAGACTATTCATGGATCTATGCAAAGATATTAAGCAAATAACAAAAATAATTTAAAATCAAGAACAAGACAATGTAGAATAAAGAATTTGTATTGAAAGAATGGGGCAAGCAAGTGCTTGTGGAATCAATACCTCTAATGGTGAGGTTGAATGGCTCCAAGGATGAGCAACTCCAATCTCCAATGGTCTCTTCTCCAATGTGGGTTGCAATGGCTAAAATGCTCAGGGGAGATTTCAACAGCATAAGGATGAGATAATGGATGGATCTTAAATGAGGAGCCCCTACCACCTTTTTATAGGTTTTGGTGGTGGGGAATACCATTTGTGGTTTTGTGGAAACCAAATGGTATTGACCAACATGGTTTAGGTACTTTTCCCTCCTTTTTCCTTTTTTGAATAAAATTAATATTTTAATTCCCTTTTTAATATTTTTTGGAATTTGGACCCTTTTTTAGGGTTTTTTTATGCTTTTCAGGAAAAATAATCTTTTTTAATGGAAAAAGGGGTGTACTAAGGTCTTTTGGTGACCTTTTGTTGGTTTCAGAGGCTCAGATGGTGGAAAAGTGGACAAATGGGTCATGTGAATAAGGGAATGAGCTAGTGAGCACTTTTTAGGTGTTAACAGATTGCCCCCTGATGTGTGAGGGAAGGAGCTCATCGTATGGCCGATAGACATCATAGTTCTTTTGTCTTTTTTTTTTTTCAGGGTTTTTGGGGAGGAGAAGAGACCGATTGGAGACTGGAGCCACGGCCCTTGGAAGCTGCAAGAAACAAAAAATATTACATGGCCTCAATATGAATGAGGTATAATCTCTGATAATGGATGAGGCGGGCATTCCCATGCTCGTATCAAGACATATACATAACAATTAGTCCCAAGAAGGGGGATCTAATACAGAAAGAATCTACTGGTACATCATAATGGTCCAGGGGGGACATTATTTTGGGATGTACTCCTGATCATAACGGATCTCAATAACTGATACACTGGAATAATTGGTGAACTGCTGAAATTGAAGGTGTCCAACATCTGTAGGGACTCAAAGACTATGAGTCATCTCTGAGAAATAATGTAACTGTATACTGTCGCCATGCGCAACCCGGACATCTATAGAGAAAGTGTAACTGGTGTTATCCATAGGAAGACTCTCAAATGTGGAGGAGTCAGGAGGTATCCGGGGTCTTCGATTAATAACTGAAACGGACGAATACCCTGTGCGAGTCTCAACGATGCGATCAAGGTGTTGAAGTCGAGCATGTGAGAAACAACCATTCGGAGAGGCACCGAGGATTCCTCTCGAAATGATTCGTAGGCACTCATCATGAATGGTAATGAGTCCAAGACACAGGGACCTCTAGGTCTATCCTCTGGAATAAATGTGGTTGTCGTCGACAGAGGGAGACCAGCAACTAACAAGGCAATGATGTTTCCTTGATAGGAGAACGAGGTGTAAAACTAAAGTGTTGTAGTACTGATGGTAGGACTGACATACTTGTGGTAATGGGAAATAACTGGGTCAAAAATTGGTAGACTCAAACTTCCTTTGTTCAGAGCATGATGACATGGTTGACCTGGCAGCGTAGGGAACTGACTCGCAGGTGTGGGGATCTTTGCTTTGACTGAATGGTATATATTGACTCTGGGGGGGAGGACGAGCTGATAGGTGCCGTCGAGGGATTATCAAGGTGACATACTGCAGAATACTCTAAACAAAGGCGACCAAAATGGGGAAGCTGCCTAATGAGTAGATGTGATCTGTCGTGGCGCCAAGAGGCACCATTGATTCCTTCTTCGTAGTTTTAATGAGCTCCAAGAAGGGATAAAAGTGTGCTCTGAAGTGGTACGGTCCTGTGGATTTTGTGAGCTCAGGACGGCTCATGCTCATGGTTGCTTTCATATTTAGAGAGTCTGAAAATGGTAAGTGGACTCTATTGGTGTTTCTTTTTCGTAAGTTTAGTCTCCAAGGCCCGAAAAAGCATAAAATGATGCGGATGGAGAACTCTTCTAGCCAATGTGACCAGAGTATACCTTTTTCGTAATTAGTCTACAAGGTCCGGAAAAGGGGTAAACTTATACCCGGTAGACGCCCTTTCAGATATGTTTAACGAGCATGAAAGGAAACAAGGTTGCTCGGCAATCTTTTCATTGTTTGTAGGAGTCAGAAAAGAGCTTAACAGAAACTCCCTAAGTGCCTTTTTCGTAAAAGGGGTTGCTCGGCCCGAAAAAGGGATAAAATTATACCAAACAAAAATGGATAGATGGGAGCGAGAAAGGGTCTCAAGCGTCATCATATGTGTGGGATACTGGATCTGGTGACATAAAGATTGTCAAAAAGGGGGCTGCGGCCAATGTGGCATGCAAACCGAGGAAATGAGAGGGCATTTTTAAAAAGGTGCACGAAAAGTGTGGACATGGGAGCGAGAAATGGTCTCGAGCATCATCACGAGTGTGGAAAATGGAATCCGACGATATAAGACTCGCTGAAAACGGATAACGGCCTATGTGGCATGCAAACCGAGGCGACAAGGGGCATGGAAAAATGCCCTAAAAATCTAGGCATGAGAGCGAGAAATGATCTCAAGCATCATCACGAGCGCGGAAAACTGAATCCGGCGATATAAGAATTCGTAAAAAATGGATGGCGGCCGATGTGGCACGCAAACCGGGGCGACAAGGTGTCGAGACACAATGTTGATATTGGTCCTGAAGAGAGAGAGAAATGATCTCAAGCATCATCATGGGCACGGAAATATGAATCCGGCAGTGCAAATGGTGCGAAAAACGGAGTTCAGAGGGACTCCAGAATGGTTAAAGGAAAGAACTAGGTTAAAAAATGGCTACAAATAAAGGTGATCCTACCAAGTGAAGGATGCAGTGGTGGGGAGAAATGATGACCCGTGGGGGCAAAATACTAGGTGTATCAAATCAACTGAAATATACAAGTGACACATGACCTCAAAAATGGTTGAGATCACGAATATGAAAAAGTGAGTAGGGTTAATGACCTGCCCCCATGCTATGTGCATGGGGTTTGTGATTGTGGATCACATATGTGTTGGTTTGAATGATGGGATCATTGAGGTGTTGAGATAGAGATGATGGGGAAGGTTCAAAATGATTGATCATGCCCCCTATCCCGGGGTCAAGGTAATCTATTATGCCCCCTAACTCAGAGGTGTCAATGTGGTGCAGATGTTGTCTTAGAGAGAGATCAATAGGGCATTGAGCAACTGCTGGCGGGGTGTTATACCATGAGGATGTGGGTCGTGGTGGCATACTGAAGTGATGATATGATGATGGGGGATTCCCTTTGTAGGGTGGATACCCCCAGTATCTCCGACGAGGATCACGATGATGATGAGTAGGCAAGGTTTTGGGCCTGCCCCCATGTTGTGGACATGTGGTTTCCTGGTCGATTTGAAAGGGTTGAACCTGTGTGTCAAAGGGATCAATGGAAGGGGCCGAGCAGACAAAGGGGTATCCAGTGGAGATCGTATAAATGGCAGGGTCAAGGCCAGGCATTTCGGTATCTGACCAAGTAAAGAAATCAGTGAATTCTTGGAACAGTTGTTGGTATTCTCCGATCTCATGCTCACTGTGGGAGGTTCCTAATGTGATGGTATGAAGGGCACCAAGTGGGTCAGAGATGTCAATGTGGATGACTGGAGAAATATCGGCCATGGGATCCGTTAACCAGTCGATCTTAGTTGGAAGGAAAACCTTGGACTCAACCGCGGATTGGGTAGCGGTGGTGGATGAAGTCTCTTCCGGGAGGAAGTATGGACGATGGTGCATGTCTTCCCCGGGATAATCAAAGGTAGTAGGAGTCTCGAGAACCTCTTCATCATTGCGGGAGCTTTGAGTGGTCAAATCGAGTGATGAGGTAGTGGTAGTCGAAGAGATCATGTAGATGGTGTTAATATCTCCGGATGAGGATGATGCGGGAGGGTAGATCTCCTCAATAGTAGGGGGTGCCATCTCTAGGTCCAAATTGTTCATCTCGTAGAGAGCTGCTCTGTAGTCTGGGATGTCAGGACAGTTGTGGGAGTAGTGGCCGTAAATACCGCATATCGCACATGGGTGGTTGGTACGTAGTGATTTATCATGAGGCATAGGGTTTGGATCTAGTTTGACCACCGGGATGTTGGGGTCGTCGTCCAACATTTGCATGTGTTCCTGCAATGCAGGTAACTGTGGACACTGATGGGTTGGATGGCCTAACTCATCACACAGCGAGCATTTTGGAGGAGCACGGAATACGGGGGGAGGTTTAACTGCCTTGGGTGGGGGTACCGCAGTGTATGGTTGTGGGCCTCTGCCCCCAGTGGGCCTGATGAGTGGAGGGGGATTCGTCGATGACGAAGTAGTAGTGATACCGGGAGGTGGTTGGGTAGAAGTAACAATGGGTTGCACCGGTTGCAGGATGACATTTGGTGTCGGCGGTGGAACTGGAGGCGAAATATACCACACGGGTAATCCCAATGTTAACCCGGGTAGACTAAGGGTAGCCATAACCGGAGCGCTTACTACACCTGAAGGAGGAAATAGAAAGGGGATTGTGTGGATGGGTGTAACCCCAATGTGACTAGGGACCAATGGTGGTTTAGGGAACAAAGGTGGTTGATTACCGGGTTGTTGTGTATTCTGTGAAAGAGTACAGAGGTTTGCGACGTGGGTCTCCGGTGACGGTGGTGGAATGGCCTGGAATGTAGAGGTCATCGGTGCCTCGGAGTAAAGTCTGGGTCCTACTGAGGAAATGAATGAGGTAGTTGCACCACAAATAGGTTGTTCAACCATGGGGAGAACATTTTCAGGTGTGGCAGGGGCCTTGGGATCGTAATAGGTGAGCTGGTCGACCTTGACCACGCGTCCCTCATGGGGGAACTGCATGGTGCGAAATACGGATGAGGCAACAGCCCGCATGGCGTACATGTAGCTGCGACCAAGTAAAAGGTTATAGTCTAGTTGGGCATTGATGACCTCAATGTCAATGAGCATGGTTTTACCCGCCAGCTGGACAGGGACATTGGCTAAAAGACCTTGGGGTTGAGCCGAACGGCCGTCATAAGATCGTAATGCAGTGGTGGACTACTGGAGAGTAGGGGATCCCAACTTCTTCCAAATGAATGTGGACATGACGCATGTGGAGGCCCCTTCATCGATAATGCACCGATGGATGACAAGATTCCGAACAGAAACGGAAACTTGGAATGCTAAAGAGGACGGTAGGCGTGGTTCAGACTGGTCTAAATCGAATGCGATCAGCTGTGAATCATTGGGGTCTATGGCGCCGATGGCAGAGAGAAAATTTTTGCGCTGCGAAGGACAGTTCTTCAAAACCTCTAAAGCAGACATGGCTGCAGGAGACTGGGCTAAGTCGTCTACGATGTTGTAATTCGACGCAGCGCGAGCATTGGGATTACTGTTGATGCGACGAAGTGGGAAGTGAGGTGCTTTAGAAGCACCATCAAGTGGAGCTGGAGGTATACGTAACGTTTGATCTGTGGGATTAACGTTAGTGTTTTTGTCGGCGGGAGGGGCTTCAGAAGTGGAGCCATATTGGTTCCTTCGGGTTTGGAGGTTGGCATCGGCAGTCGACATCATCAACAAATGGTGAGTACCTAAATCGAACATGGATTGATCGGGGGTTGCATAAGTGATCTGCTGTGGTGGCACATTGCCCTGAGGGGGGGCTAACAGCTGAGTGTTCACTACACCCTGGTTTGGAAAGGGGTTTTGCAGCACCAAGGGTTGATGTTGAGGTGGTGGAGAGTTGGGTGGCGGCCGAGGAGCCGCTTGCCCTTGACGATGTGCATCGTCGGTCCAGAGTTGCCGAGCTCGCTCCAAATGTGGGCAAGAATGCGTGTAATGACCATAGACCCCGCAGATAGAACAAGGGTGGTTTGTTCTGAGGTTATTATTTCTAGGCTGCTTAGGATTCCGATCCGGATTGCGGTTGGGAGTAGCAGCATTGTTATTCTGCGGAGGATTGGGAGGTGGAGGACCTTGCTGATGTTGTTGGTTATTACCGCGGTTATGACCTCTACCACGGTTCTGTTGCGCACCTTGGTTGCGCTGGTTGTTTTGGTTCTGGGGCTGGTTGTGCTGTGTGTACACTTGCCCTTGAGCAGTGGGAGGATTTTGGTTCGCCGCAGGTGCGGGAGCAGGTTGTGGTGGATAATAAGCTTGTGGGGCTGGAGGTGGTCCAATGACCTGCTGGGGTTGTTGGTAACCCTGAGCTATTGGAGGTGTTGGGTGAGCTGCCGCAGCATGTTGTGGATGGTACACTGGTTGAGGTGCAGCTGGGGCAGCTGGTTGTGGGTAATGCATCTGCTGTTGTGGGAACTACATGGGGGTCTGTGCGGTAGGTTGAGCATAGTATGTAGGAGGTACATATGCTGATGGCGGTTTCCCATAACAATGTTGTGGACAAGAGGGTCCATGAATGTGACGGGTCTGGTTTGTTGGAGCATAAGAAGTTGTTGCTCCGGAACTGGATGTAGCCCTAGAGAGGTCTGGGGCGGGCATGGTGCTCACCATGCTGAAAGGTTTAGGTTGGGGGGTGATTCGGCCAATGATGCCATCAGCGGCATGTGATGCCCCCGGTGTGTCACCTCGTGAAGAGTCACCTCGTGGGGCGTCAGGTATGATTGTGTATAGATAACCTGACTGGGCGTAGATGAGATCAAACTGTTGGGCTTTTAGGATGGCCTCTTCTTCAGACTGGGGTCTTTCAGATGCCACATCCTTCGCAATAAGAGGGAGGAGGGATTTTAGGAACCAATCTAAGAAGATACGGTCATCTAATTTGATTTTGCAGAGGCTTCGGCGGTGACGCCACTCATGAATGTGGTCAGTGATGTGGGTGGCCGTATTCTGTCTGCAAGACAGTAGGATATCGACGCCCGCATCGTAGCGGACAGGTAACTGGAAGAATTGCAGGAAAGTCGAGGCAAGGGAGGTAAATGTGGCATGCATCCCATGGGGCTGCTCGATATACCATTTGGCTGCGGAGCCAGTGAAGGTGCGTTGTAAAAGCCGGAGGCGGATTGAGTCGTCCACTATGGAGTTGGAGGAACACCATAAATGGAAGGACATGATGTGGTTCTGGGGGTCTTCACCTGCCTTGCCCTCAAATTTAGGGATGTCAGAGGGGAGTTTGGTGGGCATGTGAGGCCACGCAGGATCATGTCTGATGGGGTCATTTGTGAGCCTAGCTAAGTCTGGTAGGTTCAGACTCGCCATATATGGTAAGCTAGCAGATGTGGTGACTGGAACTGGGACATGCCTAGCCATTGTGGTATGGTGTGGGGGTCCAGTAGTGCCTAAAGGTATGCTAGGTATGGAGGGTATGTTCCCTCCAATAGGTGTAGTCTGGTGTGAGCCAGCGCCTCCAAGTGCAACATGGGTTACACTTGGGTTAGGAATAGCAGTGGGGATTCCTGGGATAGGGTTCATGGAAACCAGAGGGGGTGTGACCCCTATGTTGGGTACACCCATAACAGGTGGTGGCCCTGTGTTGGGCATTCCTAAATGTGGAGTGTTACCCATGTTGGGCATTCCTAAATGTGGAGTGTTACCCATGTTGGGCATACCCAAGGGGGTGGTAGTTGCCATGGATGGCACCACCGTAGAAGGGTCTGTAGATGTCTCACCTATGGTGCTGGTAAACAGTGGATCAAATGGTGTTCCAGACATAATGGTGGTTGGTGGTAACTCTGTGGGGTTTTCGGATTCTACCTCCAAATAAAAAGTGAAGTGAGGTGTGTCAGAATCGGATGACTGTCTAGTTGATTGACGATGTGTCGAATCAAGGGATAAGGCTCTGCGTCCGTGACGTGGAGAGCCAAGTGGACTAAACTCTGGGAGTTCGCCCTGTAGACGACGAGAGCGTCTAAAATTCTCAATGGTGAGAATATGTTTTTTGTGTAAAAAATTTGTTTAAGTATCAGGTGGTGATATATATATAAAAGACTCAAAACCCTAATGCAACCAAGGGTGCAAGAAGGGGAGTGAAAAAAGAAGGCTCTCAGGCCAAAAAATCAACCTCAAAAAAGGCACTTATTCTAGCAGTTGTGCTACAATAAGTGGAGGAATGCAACAACTGGTCAGAATACCAACATGCAAACGGCTTCTATAAAAAATAGGTGTAACTAGACCAAGGGTGGGTTGATTCATGCAAACACCTAACTAAAAGTATTGTGACTCAAACAAACGATATCCTCTGCAAGGTGATGAAATCCATGTCAGACAATATGAGTGCTGAGACAACGACTAGATATCCCCCTACCGGGAGGGACACCGGGTAATCAATCCTAAAGATAGGCTACTAGGATACTCCGTTCATGACGCGTCGAGAAAAGGTAAATCTGCCGTTTGGTCCTTTGATCGCAATATCCCAATACAGGGATATCCCGAGAACTGCGAATGGTAGCCCTTCGGTTACTGAATGGATTTCGGTATTCCACTCAGGCTTCCGGAACCATCCTCGCGACTTCAACCCTCCTAGGGGAGAGGCCTTCCCACAAACCGGTTGTGACCGCGCCAAAAAGTACTAAGAGATTTTAGCTCCCTAATTGGACAACTTCTATGTCTCAGATGTAATAACTGAGGGGTGTTATTGGAACACCTATCCCCCCAATAATTCCTAGCTACAAAAGTTCTTTTAGTGTTCCCCAAGTGGGGTTAAAAGTGTGTTGGAATTAGGGTACGTTTTAAGGCTTAGTTCAATTAAGTGATCGAGTGAGTGCACGTGAGGTATTGAAACTGAACTTGAAAAATGTAAATGCTTTATAGGAAATTTTCACAAAACAAAGGAGCTTTGGAAAATAAAAAAGCAAATATTTATGACTTTTTCAAATAAATGGAAATGAAATTGCTTTTCAAATATCAACTCAAAAAACAATGAATCTTTTGAATTCTGAAAGCAAATAATGAACTTCTTTAAAAGAAATAAATGGATTTCTTTTTTCAAGTAAATTGCTAAGGGCAAGATTTCAAAGAAGTAAACAGGAAAATTTTTAATCTAGATAAAAATGCAAAATGAGTCTTTCTTTCACTTTCTTGAAAATTTTTTAAAAGATTTCTAGATATGCATAGTAAAAATTCTTTCAAGGCTGTAAAATATGCAGAATTTAATACTGTAAAAATGTGCTATGGGCAGAAAGTACAGTAAAAATTAATTTTTAAAATCGAAATGGCCGAATGAAAAATTCAGCCGCGCGGGTTCTGACAGAAAAGCCGCGATGGACCGCGCGGGTTTCTGTCGCACAGTCGCGATGGACCGCGCGGGATTTGGGCACACAGTCGCGATGTGCAGCATGGAAAAATTCCGCGAAGCCGCGATGTGCAGCGCGCAAATAGGCCGCGAAGCCGCGGTGAATCGCGCGGAAAAGGGCCGCGCAGTCGCGATGTGCAGCGCGGTAAATGACCGCGATGCCGCGATGTGCAGCGCGGAAATCGGCAGCAAAGCCGCAGTGAACCGCGCGGAAAAAAGGCCAAAGGCCGCGATGGACCGCGTGGAAAAAAGGCCGAAAGCCGCGATGGACCGCGCGACTGTCAGGCTAAAAACCGCGAGGCGAGAGCCGTGCACGGAAGCCGAAAAATGAACCCGAAAATTGAGAATTCCAGGCTGTTAATGGGGCCAAAACTCAGAGCAGCAATGGATCTGCTGTCTAAGATGGCAGATCTATGGATCTAAAGGTTAAAAACTAATAAAAAACTAAGATTAAAGGCAAAACTAGAGATCTATTGTTCTAACCAAAGCGGAGTCGCCAAAAACTGTTGGCCCGGTTTTGCAACCAGGCTTAGTGCTATGGGCACCTGCTAACTAGTAGCAGCAGTTTCAATGGAAATAAATAACAATAAACTAATTAAACAAGACTATTCATGGATCTATGCAAAGATATTAAGCAAATAACAAAAATAATTTAAAATCAAGAACAAGACAATGTAGAATAAAGAATTTGTATTGAAAGAATGGGGCAAGCAAGTGCTTGCGGAATCAATACCTCTAATGGTGAGGTTGAATGGCTCAAAGGATGAGCAACTCCAATCTCCAATGGTCTCTTCTCCAATGTGGGTTGCAATGGCTAAAATGCTCAGGGGAGATTTCAGCAGCATAAGGATGAGATAATGGATGTATCTTAAATGAGGAGCCCCTACCACCTTTTTATAGGTTTTGGTGGTGGGGAATACCATTTGTGGTTTTGTGGAAACCAAATGGTATTGACCAACATGGTTTAGGTACTTTTCCCTCCTTTTTCCTTTTTTGAATAAAATTAATATTTTAATTCCCTTTTTAATATTTTTGGGAATTTGGACCCTTTTTGAGGGTTTTTTTATGCTTTTCAGGAAAAATAATCTTTTTTAATGGAAAAAGGGGTGTACTAAGGTCTTTTGGTGACCTTTTGTTGGTTTCAGAGGCTCAGATGGTGGAAAAGTGGACAAATGGGTCATGTGAATAAGGGAATGAGCTAGTGAGCACTTTTTAGGTGTTAACAGGATGCAATAGAAGTTGCTTCTACAGTAGACTGTTTGAATAACAAGGCATGAACTTGCTTTGTTAAGGCATTAAATGCTGCAGAATCGACTGAACCCACAATGTCATTGGCATGTGGTCCAGATTTAGGTTTACCTAAGTCTATATTAGACCTCGGTGCATCAGGAATAATTTCATACAACAGCCTAGACTAAGCATAAACTAAGTCGAGCTGCTGGGTTCTCAAAATGGCTTCCTCTTCGGAAGACACCCCTGAAGTGGCAACTTCCTTAGAAACATAAGGAAGAAGTGACTTAAGGTACCATTTTAATAAGAATGCTGGGGGGATGTCGGCCTTAATGAGCCTCTTTCGCCTTCACCACTCCTGAATGTGATTAGATAGATGAGTGGCCTTGTTCTGCCGAAATGTCGACAAAAGGTCTATACCGGCATCATACCGAATAGGAAGTTGAAAGTGGTTCAAGAACACAATTGCAAGATCCCGAAAGGTGCCATAGGCAGCTGCAGGTAGTTCAATGTACCATTCAGCTGTGACACTAGTTAAGGTTATTTGAAAAAGCCTCAACCTTATGGAATCATCGTTCAGTTAATTGGAGAAACACCAGAGATGAAAAGTTGTGACATGGTCACTGGGTTCTCACCAGTATTACCTTCAAACTTCAGAATGTCCAAGGGAAACTTGTGGGAATGGGTGGCCATGCAAGTTCATGACGCACAGGGTCATTCCTGAGTTTTGAAAGGTCTGGCAAGTTTAAAGTTTCCAGAAACGGTAAATTTGGTTGAGTGGATGTCATCTAGAAAATAGGAACCTGGTACTAGGAACCACCCATCACCTGGTTCATGTATTATTGGTTGGGGTTGCCCCCAACCTCGGTTGTGAAACGAAAGGATTGAAATTGTTCCATCCGAAATTAAGTGGATTATATCCTTGGGCAGTAGTCCATTGTGACTGAGGGCTAACCCCACCGAACAACAGGTTAATGATACTACCCCCTCCTCTAGCAAACAGAGAGAAGGGGATACTCCATAGAGGTATATTCGACGGATTAACGTTATCACCTGCATAGGGGTTGAAAATCGGCATGGTAGTAATGGACAGGAATTTCATCGTACCCATAACAGGGATGGATGTAGAAGGGATGGCTCCGACCACGAATGAAGAAGCAATATTCTAAGTTACACCTTCTAACGGTTGTGTGAAGAAGACGAAGTGAAACTCATTACGGGTATCCCTAACAGAGGGACATTGTTAGGTCCAAAAGTAGGTGTGGAGGCTGAGGCAGATGTCGAGGCTAATGAGCTCGGCATGCCCAAAGTGCCAACATTCAAAATAAAGGATGGGGTTGAGGATGAAGCATTATACGACGAACTCGATTGAGAAGTGTTTGAGAAAGAAGGATTCAGAATCCTTACAGCCATAGAAGTTGTGGGAGTTTGTGGAACTCCCTACTCGTCTCTTGGGTTAGTCATAGTATAACCTGGTGTAAACAGGTAAGCACTATACTCAGGCTATTGGAAACCAACAGGTACCAGAAGTGGATCGTTGGGTCTTGTCAGAGGAAGATTAAAAGGAGTATTAAACTCTGTAGCAGTTAAATCCTCAACCTCTACAGTTTCAAAGACTTGTCGATCCGGTGTTCTAGGCTATGGTTCTCCAAGAACTTCTGTGTCACCCGTAAGTTCAAAAGAACCATGGGAATTTGTTCTCTTACGTCGCGGTGGTGGTGGGGGCTCCAATATAAGTGGGGGCTCCACTATAAGTGGGGGAAGGTTTTTCAACCTCCGAGACCGACGAAGATGTTGGTCCTCCACAACTATAACAAAATAAAACTAAGTAAAAACGTAGTGGCCACTACAAGTAAGGGGCAAACATCATACCACTAAAAAATTCCTAAGTAATCAAACCATGAAAACAATGGAAAATACTCTTGGAAGCGAGTCTAGGATGATTAGGGCCTAGAATAGACTAACAGAGTATCGATGGTTAGTTACATGGCATCCTCCTGAGGTCCATTGGGTGCAAGCGCTTGAATCTCCAAACCACTTTTCCAGGATTACTGCCAAAGGGTTACCTTCCACGTCCGTCCGAGGTGAAGTGGGAATAACCACCGACTCTACCTGTGTAGAATCCTAGAGGTTTGACACTAAGGCTACCATCAATACGAAATAACTGGGGGGGACAGTCGCCATCCTAGTTGAAATGCATGGGCAGGGTATCAAATCTTGAAGTCCGAAAGGACCCCTGTACGCGAGTCAACTCTAGTTTATGGTTGAGAGGAAAGTGAGGGGATATCCTCAACAGTTCCAATCTCCCACGGCCTCGTGCTTAGCTCTGGTTTAAGTAGAGTTTCCCAGGACTATTTGATATAGATGGGTTTACCTAAAAGATAGTCGTACTACGATTGTTGAGTAATGAAGCCAGTTCCTAGCATTTTAAGGTGATTTAAGCTCGAAACTCTAGCCTAAGCTAGTTGATGTCATGTATGCCTAAAAAGAAAAATGTTGCTAATAAATTTTATTAAGTTTTCTTTTTAAGGGCTACTTGTTACTCACAAGGGATAGTGCGGTGTGTGGAATGGTTTGTAAAGAAAGTACAATACTTGTAAAACAATGCTTTCAAATTCACAAAACTTTTCTATTTTTGTTTATGATTCTTTCAAAAACTTGAAACCTAAGCAAACCTAAATCAAAATATTTTTGTATTTTCTTTTAATGTTTCGAAGCAAACTATGCTACTTCAAAGCAAAGCTACAGCTTACTACTAAACTACTTAAAACAACTTTTTTCTTTTTTCTGATAATTGTAAAAGAGAAAGAACTTGTAAAAGTGCAAGTAAGACTTAAATGTGAAGTGCGACTAAGACTAACACCTAAATGGTTCAAAACAAACAAATCAAACGATCTGAGGAAGACTTGACTTACCAAGTTTTTGCAAAAGAAAAACTTGAGACTTGGAAGAAAAGTGTAAAAGAAACAGGGAAAAGAAATGCTTGTAACGGAAAGGCAAACCAAACAGGCTGCTCCTAGGCACCAAAACCCTAAGAAAACACTAATCCAAGTAAAGAAGTAAGCAAGCGAACCAACAAGTGACCTTACTAAACACACAGACTCGAAAGAAGGCTAACTAGGAGTCTTTGACTCACTTGAACTGAACTGAAAAGACAATCAGGAAGTATCTAAACCAAGCAACCTTTCAGAAGCAACCCTAAGGACTCAAACTTGAAGGTCAAACCCTAAAGGAAAGGATAAGACAAAGAGAAAGTGTGCTATTATTGCCACAAACAACTAACAATAATAACATAGGTTTGTATGACTACAACAACCAACTAGGGCCAGAGTGTGAAGCTATGTCCAAAAGAGAATAGTGCACAAACTTCAAAAGGGCTAGAAAGTAGTGAAGACACTTAACAAGGACTCAAGCAAGCAAAAACAAACTAAAAGAGATTGGAGAGGAAATCAAGACTCAACATAGACATGGAAAGTATTAGGGGTTAGTGAGGGAAGAAAAGCAAGAGGCTGGAAAATAAACCAAAGGATTGGAAATCAAACCCTAACAACAAACTGGACACTACAAGAAAATAGACTACTATACAGTGTAGGAACCAGCGTACATCAAGAGAGGTATGCCACTGTGCAGTGCAAGGAGGGGCGTTCATCAGGAAACAAATGCTACTGTAAGTAGGAAAGACCAGCGTACATGCCTCAGAAGGGCACAAACAGGATTTGCAAATAGCCAACTGAGATGAATCAAGCAAAAAGAACAGGTAACACAGAACTACAAGGCCTCTCAGACAATCAAAAGATTGGAAAATAGGCTGGAAGAACACTTAACTAGGTCTCCTAGAGCAGTGAAACACACGATTACTCCCTAGTGGAGTCGCTAGTCTATTGTTCAGGATTTCTACCTTATAGTGAGGAGATGGACACTACCAACTGGGTGGGGTTGACAGGTAAATACATTCATTATATTGCATTTAGTTCCTACAAATGAAAGAGATAAAGATATCGAAAGATGCACCTTTAATCGATGGCTAGTCCTAGCTTTTGCTTGGTCTTTTGATTGATCTCCCACATGATGAACTTGCAATACAAAGGATACCTTCCTCAGCGTATCTTGACTATATATAAATATTATGAAATCAGATAGTAATCTAACATCAAATATAGTCAGATATTAACCAAATGAACATACAATCCAATAGACATTAGATTTGGGACAGGAAGGGTATTTCCACCTTTTTGTTGTCAAAGAAGCATGAAATCAGTACAAGTATACCTGACGTGTCAAGATGCTTCTGCAACTAGATCCTAGGCTCCTTCTCTTCACAATGACTTGGGAATTCCTCCAACGTAATAGTACTCAAATCATTCTTTCCAAGTTTTTCACTTGTGTGTGTCTAACCCCTCTCATGGATCCTCCTTGTATTTATGGGACAAGGTAGGCAGTTTAGATCGAGAGGAGGTTGAATTGGGAGTTTGGGGAAGCTGCAGAACCAACTTCAACTAATCCCAATTTGTCAAATTAATATATTTTTGATTTCATCTTAAGGTGTACGTGGGTTTCATACAACAAGAGTTGTCGGAATATTCTCCCCATCATTTTTTTGTTTTGCATGCATGAATTCTGCATGCAGCGAGTCATCTGCATGCATCCAATCATCATCATGGTGGACCTCCCAGCTCCTGGAGCTTGATTCTAGCTCTCTACATCCTGTCTACAGCCCCCAGGGGGCCTCCTACCTACCAAATGCGCCCTTCTTCATACCAAGTGAGCCTTTCTCACCTACCACAGCCAGTTAGGTACCTTTCTCACCTACTAGTTAGTTATCACTCACTTCTTCCTTGATTTAAGGCTATATTGACTCCTCCACTGATTGTTTCACTCTAATAGACCTCTAGTGAGACTAGACTGCCCATTCTGACTCCAGTTAACTCCTCATGCACCCTCCAATGATCCTCCTTCATTCAGTTCATGCCTACCTCACTCAGTTAGACTCCTCATGCACCCTCCACTGAGCCTCCTCATTTAGATAGTGCCTACTTCACTCAGTTGACTGACTGATACATTGACTGGATGATGAATCCACTATCATTCAAGCCACAATCTGAGTTAGGAATTTGAATGCCCTACTTGGCCTATTTGAATCCTAGATTATGCCATCTTCATGAGTGATCATTGAGTGTATCCTTCTCTTCTTCTTTGCAACATATTTGTGAGTTTTATTGTGACTTTCTACAACTTCTTGATCATTGCATATTATTACATGGTATCAGAGCAGGAAGCAACTATTTGAATTGCAGCAGCAATGGTTGCAACATTTCTCTGAGCAGCTATCTTTCCTTAAGGTAGTGTTAAGTTGAAGTGTAACATTCTCCATCATCACATTTTTATTGTTTTGCAGGTTTATTCACCCATTCAGAATCTTCTTCAACTATTGAATTTCTCTGTTCAAATGGATCTAAAGCTTACATCTTCCAACTATGTTGAGTGGAAAGCCAAGATGGCTCTCTTCATGATATCCAAGAGCTTCACCCAAATACTCAACGGAACGATAGTAGAACCTCTAAGTACAGTTGAAAATTCCAAGTACTTGGATCGGCTTGATGAAGCAATTGTTCTCCTCCTTCTCTCAATTTCTGATGAACTACGCTTTCTTATCATCGATCTTACATCTCCGAAAGAGGTGTGGGACAAGCTCGAATCTCTCTTTGGGCCAAAGAATGATATGGTAACACACAAATTGGAGAATGAGCTCATATGTTTGAGTCCTAGCAGCTTCGATTCTATTAATGCCTTTCTCACCAAGTTCAAAAGCTTGATATCATAGTTGAAAAGATATGAGATAGTGAAGGAAGATAAGCAGCTTATACTTACCATTCTCGCAAATATGGGGGAAAATTTCTCATTTTTTGTCTCTACTTTCCAGTCATTTAGGCTATCCATTCCAAAATGGAAGTTTCCCTCATTTGATGATTTCACACAATCTCTTACCCAAGAGGAAGAGAAGTTGATTTCGATGGGAATGATCAAACCCAAATGGATTCAGCCCTTACAGTTGCAGAGAGAGTGAATGATATAGGAAAGAAAAATATTTCTGGCAAGAAATCTAATGGTTCAAGGCCTACAAATAGTCCAGATCAGTCAAAAAGGGTTTCAAACCCTAGGAAGACCAAGCATTCTCACAAGAGAAAACCAAATTGCAACTATTGTCTTAAAGGAATTCATCCTTAGAGTGCCTGTATGAAGAAGGCTATAGATTTGATGGCTCAATTACTCGAGAAGAACAATCTTCCTGTTCCTGCATGTACAAGGAAGAAAGATCCTGATAAGCTAAAGAAAAATGTCATGCTCTCATGGCTAGTGCATCATCAAATTCCACCTTCATTATAGATTCAGGAGCCACAAGACACATGTCTTCCTCCAAAGGTCTCTTCTCCAAGTTCGAGAGCTCAAAAGGTCCTTCCATCATATTGGGAAATGATTCAAAAATCCCTTCTCAAGGTATCGGAAGAATTGATCTTGACTCTAGATATTTTTCTAATGTGCTTTATGTTCGTTCTCTTGCAGCAAATTTACTCTCTGTATATCAAATTACTCATGTTGGAAAGCCCAAGAGAGTAATATTCTCTCCAAATGAAGTCGAAGTACAAGATATGGTCTTAGGGGAAATCATTTCAAAAGGTATTGCAAATCATGAGTCCAAGCTCTATGAATTCTCACACTTCTTACAGGAATCTGCTCTTCGCTCTTACACTCTTTAAGATAGCAAGATCAACAAGATTGCTCATGGCACATGCAAAATTTGCTTGAAAAGAAAAAATAGATCCAAGAAGGATGAGAAAAAGAGGACCCCTAAAATGGAACGCATGCAAGATCCAGATCCACAAGAACATGAAGATCTGGAACCTATTGATTCAAATCCCATCAACACTACATTCACTAGTAATCTTCCATCTTTGTTTGGTTCTAGCTCCTTTGGAAAATATCTCACCAGTAACAACTAAAGAGAGAAATCAGAGATCTACATGCTTCTTCAAAAGCAGGTTCATGATGGTTACATGTTTGATTATGTTTCCACTTCTTCGGACTCAGAGGTTGGGAACAATGATGAGTCAGTCTCATCTGCTTCTTCACATGAGCCTTTGGATTCAGAGGTTGAGAATGGTGATGAGTTTCAAGTGAACAAATCTCCATTACATGACAGTCCAGATTCTGAGTATGAGACATTAGCTTCACATGTTTCTCTTCATGAAAATTCAAATTCAGAGTTTGTGTGTGATGTTGACCCAGTTTTGCTTGCTCCTCCTCATGAGGTTTCAGATTCAGAGATTGAAAGTGTTGGTGATTCTCAAGAGAGTGAGTCCTCAACATATAGAAGATCAGATTGACAAGAAGATAGTGATGAAGAGAAAATGGTGGATCCAAATCCACAAGAACCTGAAGATCTAACAAATGCTAAAGATGAAGAAATTGAAGCTTCAGTTCCTTATGATCTCTCAACTGACTTTCTTCCTCTTCAAAGTAGGGAAGCCACTGCTTTCACATATTCTCGTGATCCAGCTGATCGATGGAGAACCAGTTCATACTTTCATGTTGAAGGGACTCATCCTTCTCACATTTTTGTTTCATCTTGGATCGATCAACCCTTCCTATAGAAGGTCACTTGCCTCCTTCAGGGGTAAGTCATGATATGCTACTTTAGGACCTTCAGTCTATTTTGACGGAGGGATTTCTTCCCACTAGGTTTTCCCTCTTTCCTCACTTAGTTTATTTAGATTGATTGTACATGATGACCTTTAGTCTTAGTTACCAAGGCCCTACTCTTCAGTTATTTTCTCATAGTATAGCTTGCGGGGGGTGTTGGAATATTCTCCCCATCATTTTTTGGTTTTGCATGCATTCTGCATGCATCCAATCATCTGCATGCATCCAGTCATCATCATGGTGGACCTCCCAGCTCCTGGAGCTTGATTCTAGCTCTCCGCAGCCTGTCTACAACCCCCAGGGAGCCTCCTACCTACCAAAGGGGCCCTTCTTCATGCCAAGTGTGCCTTTCTCACCTACCACAGCCAGTTAGGTTCCTTTCTCACCTACCAGTCAGTTATCACTCAATTCTTCCTTGATTTAAGGCTAGATTGACTCCTCCACTAACTGTTTCACTCCGATAGACCTCCCGTGAGACTAGAATTCCCATTCTGACTCCAATTAACTCCTCATGTGCCCTCCATTGAGCCTCCTTCATTCAGTTCATGCCTACCTCACTCAGTTAGACTCCTCATGTGCCCTCCACTGAGCCTCCTTCATTCGGTTAGTGCCTACTTCACTTAGTTGACTGACTGTTACCACTGATGACTAATACATTGATTGGATGATGACTCCACTATCATTCAAGCCACACTCTGAGTTAGGAATTCGAATTCCCTACTTGTCCTAATCGAATCCTATATTATACCATCTTCATGGCTATTGTACTCATTCACTTACATTCTTATTCATTGTATAATAGTGAGATATTGTTCTATTCTATTGTGTTTAT
This sequence comes from Larix kaempferi, assembly GCA_027924585.1. Taxonomy (NCBI): domain Eukaryota; kingdom Viridiplantae; phylum Streptophyta; class Pinopsida; order Pinales; family Pinaceae; genus Larix; species Larix kaempferi. The sequence continues at coordinate 3,574,297 of BSBM01000310.1, read as the reverse complement.
GAGTGATCATTGAGTGTCTCCTTCTCTTCTTCTTTGCAACATATTTGTGAGTTTGATTGTTAGTTGCTACAGCTGCTAGATCATTGCATATTATTACAAGAGTAGTGTACAGAGAGCAACTTCTGTGCTTTACAACGTGCGTTTACAACATTTTGGGAGATGTACATTGGCTGTCCTTGAGAAAAGTAGAGCATTTTCCCAAGGTGTACGCTGGTTTTCTATACAGAGAGGGGCGTACATGTGGTAAAATCATGAGAAACTGCAATATTTTCAGGAGAAGAGTGTACTTCTAGAAGCAAGTCATCCAGGTCAATCAAACTCTTCAATCCTTATTGTCCTTTTGTGTGATCAACCGAGCAATGTGATCACGGATGGAGAAGTGCAGATTTGACCTATAACACCTCTCCTTGTGGAAGTCCAGTCATCCTAGTTCCGAAGAAAGACATGACTTGGCGCATGTGCATCAACTACAGAACTCTCAACAAAATATTGGTGAAGAATCGGTACCCTCTACAATAGATAAACGAGTTCATCGATTGTCTTAAAGGTGCTAAGTTATTTACTAAGCTCGCCCTCAAGTCGGGATACCATCAGATTCCAATCGAGCCCTCAGATGTGTGGAAAACGGCTTTCATACCAAGGAAGGATTGTTTGAATGGATAACCATGCCTTTCGGCTTAACCAACGCACCTGCGACCTTCATGAGACATATGGATAACCTTCTTCGACCTTTCATCAGAAAATGGGTTATTGTCTATCTCGACGACATATTGATTTTCAGTTGATCATGGGAAGAACATGTCAGACATCTTCGACAAGTGTTGGGCGTGGCCCAAGTAGGCACAATTTTGATAAAAGCACAGTTTTGGGGAGTGCGCAGGTCCGAATGCATATTCAGTTTTGGTGTAACTACGCTAGTGCGCAGTGCTAGCGCAACAACGTTTTTTGGTAAAAGAGAATAGAGGAAGGTCGAAATGAGAAAGCGACCTTTTTGGGTAAGGAGCAGACGGAAAAAGAGGAAAGCGAATTGTAAAAGGGAGTGGTGGCAGGAAGTTAAGGAGCTAGGCCACTAACTTGATGATGACAGGTAGGCTAAAGGGATGGAAAGTGACAGGCCACGATGCAGTGCAATCATTTTTGTGATGAATTTGGCTGTCAGAAGGCCGTTAGAGCCGTGAGTGGCCCAGTCAGGTGATCGAAGCAAGTGGAGTAACTTGGCGGTGACGACAGGCAGGGTGGTAGGTATCCTCACCAGTTTTGGGAACCTTAGGGTTTTTTCCTATGCATTGTAAAGACATGACCTATGGGCATGATCTATAAATGGGCACATTTTGTAAAGGGAAAGGGTTGGATATAATTCATTGTTGAATCTTCTGAGTATGAATCTTTGTTGAACATCAAGATTTGTTGAGAGAAGATTGTAAAGGCTCTACAAGCAGTGTGCGCATAGGCCTGTTGAGAGAGAAGAGAGTCCATAGTTGATTGTGCAGAATGGAACTTTTGTACCCTTCCTGAAATAATATAACAATAGTTCCTGTGGACGTAGCTCATGTCCTGGGGGTGAACCACGTTAAATCCTGTGTTGTGTGATTTTTTATACGTTTGCACTTGTTTATTTTCTTACAATGAATGCTTGAACTCCTGCTTATCGGTTTATGTGTTTAATTTTATATGTATTTGCCATAAGATGAAGATGGGAGTAATATGTTAAGTGTTTCATATGTGGATGAATGTTAGAGAAACAAGGATTTCTAAGTCTGTGAATCTATGAATCAGTTGGACAATCACCTAATAGAGAAGGTCTATATAGTGCATAGCACCGTAAGTGCGTAGTATATTATATTTGTCATATTGTATGAATCATAAGATAAATAATACGGGGTAACAGTGGATGCCAAATATTTTTTAAGTATAGTTAATTAAAGTAGTTAAGTATCGAGGAGGAAGCACAGCTATCAGTGGCGCTGTCCTACTATTGAATAAGACCTGAAATGCGTAGTCCCTGGATGCACAAGTTGCGCAACATCCTAACTCTTAGAAGTGTTAGTCCGCATCGCAGGAACCACAGTGAGTTGCACGTCAGGTCTGTTTAAACCAATCATCACCTGGTTGTGGAAACCTGATTTCGCAGCCCCCCATAACTTCACCTTAGGTGAGACCTTAGTCTGCTTGCAAATTGTTGCCGAAAGGGATGGTGTGCTGTGAATATTTAATTAATATTATTAATTATAAATTAATAGTTTATTAGGTTACTAGTGAAAGGGCGTAACCCTTCACTATGCTTCCTGAAGCCCTATAAAGGCCATCTTCTTGTAATTTTATATTCATCATCTAATATATTATTCTTATTTATTATTCAATATGAGAGTCGAATTCGACTATTAACAGCCCAACCTGATATGGTTGCTGGATTTGGTATCAGAGCATGGAATCAGCTCCTTCGACCTAAGCTCATATTCGGCTCCTCCTACTATCAGAGCACGATTTCGGCTCTTCATGGATTACAAATCAGCTGCTCAACCCTCCTCCCTTCATTCTCGTGCCATCTCCACTCTACATCACTCGCCATCCCTCGCCCACCTCCAAGTTCCCCTCTACCTCGCACACCCTTCCACCTCTTCTACCTCTCTTCATGTCATCACACTCTGCCTACCGTGCACCCTTCCCCCTTGCTCCCACTTCCCTATACCCCCACGCATCTCCACCTTGGGATACTCCACCTCACGCAGCTCCCTGCCACTGCTACACCCTCCCTTCCAAGCTACCGCCTACATCCTCCACCGCTCCGCTCCCACTCCCCCATGCCATCGCCTGCCATCCTCCAACTCTCGCGTCATCCCTTACACCTGCGTCTCCTCCTGCGGCTATACCTGCGCTTCCATCCAACCTGCCCCATCCTCCTCCACCACAACCGCGCCTCCTCCACTACAACTAAACCTCCTCTTTCATCGAAAAACTCTTCACCACGTCCCTCCCTCATGCTCTAACGCCTTCCTCTTTCCTCCTCCCATGCACCCATGTGCCACTCCACACCACCTCTCTCCCCGCCACCCCCACGCTGCACTGCCACTCCTATCTCCCACTTCGCTTCTCCACACGACTCCCTCCCTTCCGCTACTCATTGCTCCACACAACTCCCTCCCTTCCGCTAGGTAACCTATCATCACACCACCGCTCCCGAACACCTCTGTTTCTGCTCCTCTTCCAGCCACCACCTCCCATCCCTCTCCATGTAAACCCTACCATAACAAAACAAAATAAATTATAATTTAATAATAAAATATTTTATTATTATTATTATTATTGTTTAAAAAAAAAAATATAATAAAAATAAGAATATAATATAATAATATTATTGTTTTAAATAATAATAATAATTATATTCCTCTTCAAATTTTACAATTACCCATGAAGGCAATGTGGGACGAATTGGATGAGATATCCAATCGATTTCATAGGAAAATGGATGAACTGTTTGATCGGATGGAACAATTAGTTGTAAAAGCTGCTCAAAAAGCTATTTACAACACCTTCAATAAAATAATCCAACAAAGCAACCCAAAGGCCTTTGAAGACAAGGACTCCGAAACTAATCTAAATATGATTTTCAAAGGCCAGAAGAAAAACCAGTTAAAGAACATAAAAATGATAAAGAGGAAGATACAACAAACTATTATGTCAACCAAGAAGAGAGTATGGATCTTGATCAAAATTGTAGCAAGAAGCAAGCCAATTATGCAGTTAAGTATCTGATGGAAGTTGTATGATCAAAGAAAGAAAATACAAAGGAACTTTTGATAAAGACTAAAGAAAAGGGCAGTAATGAAGATCAATACGTCAACAAGAATGTCACAAACATAAACACACGAAGAGAAGATGTCATCATAAGGACCGCTATAAACAACATCGATAAGAACAACTATAAGGTTAATCAGAATAACAACATGAAAATAGTTATCATGGGAAAGTTGATCAAGTCTGTTCAATCAAGAACAAAAATAGTTAAAAGTAACAACCAAGCAAGTGGTAAAAACATAAATTAAACTTCGTCAAATATAGATTTAATATAGATTATGAAGCAAAAGAAAAAAAAGGAAACAATGGCCGTAATCAAAATCGCACCTCTCAAGTCATCAGTGTGACATAGATCCAGAATATAAGACGACATTAGGAAAATACTCAAGCTTTGAGGACAAAGCTTGCCTAAGGGGAAGGCAATGCTGTGAATATTTAATTAATACTATTAATTATAAATTAATAGTTTATTAGGTTACTAGTGAAAGGGCGTAACCCTTCACTATGCTTCCTGAAGCCCTATAAAGGCCATCTTATTGTAATTTTATATTCATCATCTAATATATTATTCCTATTTATTATTCAATATGAGAGTCGGATTCGACTATTAACAGTCCAACCGGATACGGTTGCTGCATGGTGAAAAGGGGTTTTGTTGGTTCCTCAAATCGCTAAGAACCTGTGTCTACATTGGAAACCTCTAGAACATATATTCAAGCCAACAAATGGTTCTGTTTCTGTGCTAAGAATCCGTGATGAGTTGTCGTGCTTGAAAGAGTGATGTGCGACAAAGACAAGATCCTGCTGATTGTAGAAAATTAGCACCCAGACAAGAAAGAGATTTGGGACTGATGTGACAAGATAGAGAGAGACTTTGCAAGGAAGGAGAATAGACACCTGTGTCTCTCTAACATCCAGTGGTTGAAAAAATACCTGTGGAAAGACGTTCACGAAGTTTTCTGGGTAAGTTTTGGAAACGAGTTGCACGAGTGGTTATCAAGGCTCGCAGAGCGAAATAACTGTTTCCAGCCAGAAATACCTACCGAGTGGACTCCAGAGCTCATTCAGAGGCTTAAAAGAATAGATAGCCCAATCTCGAGAGCAGTAAAATTTTGGGTTGACAGTACACTAGAGAGCTTCGTGACGCAGTTCGCTGTGGACATGCTAAAGTCCTACAGCGCAACAGAAGCAGAGTTTTTCAAGGGGTTGAGAGGTAAGTACCTGAACAATTTGAGTTTATACATTAAAATGATTTTAACTGAGAAAGTTGTTTTAAGAATGCAGTAAAAGTATACAAATTTTTTTCAATATGTAATGGTCAATAGCATTTATAGTGATTCTGACAAAAAGACACATAGTCTGAGAAGTGGAAAAAGATATAAATATACTCCTAAGAAGACTCCCAATGAACATGGAATCCGCGTAGATATTGATTTACAAGACGAACCTGATAACCAAGCCGTGCCTCCATATTCCACCTATCAGCCTATTACTCCACAGAATCCACTGGTTGTGAACACCACGCCTCCCATTGCACAAAACCCACCAGTTTAGAACCCCCTAGTTGTGAATATCCCTAGCACTCAAAATATTCCAAATCAGAACGTTCCGTGCAATACCACTCTTACTTTTGCCGGTCAGAAACCTGCGTAGAACCCTACACCACCTAGAAGGAGGATGACTGATTATATTAAGCTATCGATATTCAAAGAAACGGGTCAAGAGGACCCTGCGCAACATTGGTTTCTATGTGAAGCCATAAGGAGTGTTAAACAAGTTCAGGACAATGGTGTGAAGCGAGCGCAGCTCATCACCACCTTTAGAGACAGAGCCTTGAATTGGTTCATGAATTATTTTGGTGGACATTAGAGAACCTTAGTAGAGATTAAGACTACATTATTGAGTGAGTTCAAGAAACCGAAGTCAGAATCCCAATGTATCACAGAATTAAAGGAAATCAAACAAAAACCTAATGAGATAGTATAGAATTTAACTAGAAATTTAAGACATTGTTAGACCAAGTAAGTTTCGTCATAGCTCTACAACAGCACCAGGAATGGTTTATAGCCGCATTGTTGCCCCATATCAGGCTGCGATTGATGCAGCAGAAAGTGGCACCGTAGGCAGAAGCCTTGGAGATCGCAATGAAATTAGAAGCTTCACCTATTGGAGAAACTAGCACTGGGATGTCTCAGATCCAAACCCAGTTGGCTACCTTGACACTACAACTACAGGATATGAAGAAGGGAAAACACGAGAGACAAGAATTTTGGTGTACAGGATGTAAGGGATAAGGACACACTAAGGATCATTGTCCTTTATTCCAAGAATTCCTTAGCATGGGTGCAGCAAACCCATTAAATCAGAACCAAGGACTGTGGTGTGAGATCTACAGAAATAGAGGACACTAGCCAGATGACTGCTACTTAATTCAGAACTATGTAAGAACACCTAAAAACCTATATTGCATTTTTTGTAAGTCAGTTGGGCATGATGAGTCCAACTGCCGCGCATATGAGCTCATGTTGGAAAGAAAGAAGGATATTGAGCATATGTATGGAGGAGTATATAGAGTCCAAGAAGAGACTCCATAGAAACAAGATAATGTGAAACACAAGCAAGGACCATACTGAGGCCGTGGAGGATACCGCGGATGTTATAGCTTAAAATGACACTTCTCCGTCGGTGATGACACTTGTATCGCTTAGCCGCATGACGACACTTCTTGAGATCAAGTTTAGTCACACAATAGGACACTTGTGGCTTGAAGGGTCATTTGGGACAGTAGAAATGGTTGAAATTACTTCACTCTTGGCCCATATGATGGTTATAACCCTCAGGAACATTTTTCCAGACCAAACCATCTCCTGAAAATCATCAGAAAACCCTTTTTTTGGCCATTTTTCTCCAAAAACGATGGTTTCCTATGCATAGAGTAGGGCATACTAGGATGTGTGTGTGAATCTTATGCCTATAGAGTAGCACACACCTTGGAAAATATGCAACTCCACTTCAATAAAGTAGCGCACACCCTCAAAAATATGCAACTCCGCTTCAATAAAGTAGCTCACACCTTGAGAAATGCACTAGTTTGCAGTAGGAAGAGTAGGGCACTTTCCTGAACTAGTCAAAATCTCGAATTTTGGTTGAAATGAGTTGGTTTCGCAACCTCCTGATCGGTTATAACTTCTTTTGCTCTCCTTCATTAACTATATAAGGAAGGTAGAAGGGCCATGTGAGGGGACCAAGCCCATAACAATGTTATGCTAGAGGAATGGAGACCCTCATTCCCCTTCTCGTGTGCCTCAGTTTTTGATAAATCCCAGCATAGTTGATTAGAGGTTGGGATCCTTGGAGAACAGAAGTAGGAGACCTTGAATCTAGGTTTCATGAAGTGCCAAGCATGAAGGAAGGTATAATTCTATGTACTTGCTTCATTCATCAATAAAGATCAGACATTCTTCCCTTTCCAAATATGACATATTTATGTGTGTCTTAGATTTGATTACTGTTTGATTATAGTTTGATGTCTTATTATGTCATGGATATCAGTCTTATATATGTAGTCAAATGTATTTGAGAAAGGTATTAAGTTGTTTTGCAGGTGTGGGCATTGTGATACTTGATAGCATTGAAGAGCAAGGAAGGGAAAGCTTGGATCAACCTTCTTAATAAGGTACTCACCTTTCTAACCTTAAATATCTTTGCTTACTAGCTGCACTTGCAAAACATTTCTAGGTCTATCTTTCATACCTGTAAGTTGGTAGTTTCTCCCCTGAACTATAGGTGCATTTTCCTCACAACAACGGAAGAGGAAGAAATGTCGACCCAACACAAAGAAGAGGCCGAGTCCAGGTAATATGTTATAACTGTGACCATCCAGGTCATGTATCTAGAGATTGTACCAATGCATGCACTACGTGAAGTTATTGTAAATCTTTTGACCATGTTATTGAAGACTGCCTAGTGCTAGCGGCAGAAATGTAGAAATGAAAGCAAGATGCACCGAACCCAAACATTCAGTTGATTGGAGCACAGAGAAGGGCTGCAGACCCAAGCATCAATGTGGTGATGCAAAGTGGCGCTACAATAGGAAGAGATAGAGGAGCAAACTCTTCGACTTTAGGAGACTTTGATACTAAGCAAACTCATGCTGAAACAATTTGGATCATAAAAGCTACTGGGAAGGCACCTTCCTTCGATCTCAGAAAAAATAAAGGAGTATTGCAAGAAGCGTGGGACATTTTCAAAGCACCTCCACCTACTTCACCAAGAATCCCGTTGCACAGTGAAGTATTACAGACACAATACATGCTAGCAGCATATGACATAACGTGCAACGCAGCAGATACAGGCACCTCTATTACACAGTTCCTAAGGAGCTGCATGAAATTGTTGAAAATCCTAGACGTTGTAGCAGACTTGCAAAAACTGTTAAACCAGTATGAACCACGCAGTGAGATGGAGACTTCCCAGGACGCAGTTCATCAGATTAAGAAACACAAATGATCAGGCCGAGAAATGCGGCTTAGTGCGCAGATAGGAGACTATGAAATGGACGAGATCATCCTTAATCTCGGACCAGAAGTAAATGTCTTTACTAAGTAGACATGGCAGTAGATGGTGAGACCAAAGTGCGAAGCTATGCAGACTTCGAGGTCATTGAAATTTTGGTTGATAGTGAGCCTTATCCAGCATTGTTGGGTATAGACTAGGAAATGGATAACCTCACCAATATAAACCTGAAGACAAAGAAGATGATCTTTGAAGTTCAGGGCATAAGGGTCATCGCACCATTGGACCCTTCAGATGGAGAAAGATACAGTGAGCCGATTCAAGACGAATCGAGAGCTCAAGACCTGAACCGCATATACAAAATGACTATGAATGATGTTGACTATATTAATCCTATTGCGGATGGAACACTCAGCAATGTGACAGTTATTATATCTTAGACTTGGACGCAGGATCAGAGAACTGGAAATGTCGTATGCACGAAGTATCTGCAAGAAGATGCGCGTAGGTCACGAAGTCATTGTGCTAGATTGGACAAGCGGTAAGTCAAATCCCCACCTATGATGGTTCATCTAATGTTTATTCATTTATCCAGGAATAGACTGTATCAATTGCAGCTGAGCATCGCTTACCAACACTAGATATGGCACTGTGCGAGACACTTTCCAAATTGTGGGCTGCTCATAAGGAAACATTGATAACATGGGATCAGTGCAGAGTCAAGATGTAGATCAAGTTCGCTGAGAAGGTTGCACTATCCTTTGCAAAATATAATGGATAGATGGATCCAAGGGATCATATCGAAACCTGTTCATAAGCATGGGAGGAAATACCATAGACAGAATGGGTTCATCTGTTTGTACATATATTTGAGGAGAAGAGTCCAAAGAAATCGTACCTTGATATGGAGTTGCGCAGTGGAACTACAGACTAGTCTACCCTAGATGTGAAATTCAAGAAGACCTTCAGTTTCGAAGACGAGAGTCCTAGCATAAATGATGCTTTGCAAACTATTAAGGAAAGAATATTTAGACTACAATGTCCACATAGAAACATGACATTAGAGGAATTCTTTGGGGATACAGAAGTACCTGCAAACCTATAGCCAGAGTCAACGAAACAGATAGATCATACCATGGAATGTTATAATCTAGCTGAAGAGTCCGAAGATAGAGAATAAAGTGATGAGGAGGAGCCGCGCAATATAAAGATACCTGAGTGAGAGGTAGTGCGCAACGTAGAGGGACCTCCGCTGGAAATATCAGACATGAGTGGACCTATGAAGGAAAGAAAAGTGAACATTGGCACAAGTGGAGCCGAAGTTCATGTCTATTGGAGACTATTGGAATGATCAGACGGTTGCAGAGATCGCAGACCTGTTACATGAGTATCAGGATCTATTCCCAACAAAGTTCATAGAAATGAAAGGTATTCTGGGTGACTTAGGGGCTATGAAAATATCTCTTAAGCAAGGCGCGAAGCCTGTTAAGAAAAGGACATATAGATTAAATCCTCGATACAAAGAAAGAGTAAAGGCAGAACTTGATAAGATGCTTAATGTGGGGATCATTGAGCCAGTTGAGTAGTCTGAGTGGATAAGCCCCATGGTTATCCAAGACAAGAAAACAAAAGGTGAGATCAGGATCTATGTCGATCCCAGGAAATTGAACTATGCTTCGATGATTGACCCATTTCCTACCCCTTTCACAAATGAAGTTTTAGACAATGTTAGGGGAAATGAGGCATATTCTTTCACTGATGGATTTTCTAGATACCATTAGATAAGGATTGATCTAGTGGATAGGCATAAGACCACTTTTTCCATTGAATGGGGGTCGTTCTAGTACACAGTGACACCGTTTGGTCTGAAGAATGCACCTACCATCTTTTCCAGAGTTGTGGTTGCAGAATTTAAAGATTTCATGCATAAATTTTTGGAAGCATACTTTGATGATTGGACTGTATTTGGGTTACTAAAGAACCACTGTGCAAACCTCAGAATGATGCTAGAAAAGTGCAGACAACATCAAATATCTTTGAATTTGAATAATTGTGTCTTCTGTGTACCTTATGGTATTTTGTTAGGACACATTGTGTGCATACAAGGACTGATGTTTGATCCTATGAAGATCGCAGTAATTTTAAATTTACCTACGCCAACATCAGTAAAGCAGCTGCGCACCATGTTGGGTCATATGGGTTACTACAGGAAGTTTATAAAGGGTTATGTGCAAATAACCGCACCAATGGAGAAATTGTTAAAGAAAGATGCACAGTTCATTTGGAATGTAGAATCTAAGCAAGGCTTTAACACATTAAAAGAGAAAATGGTAACTACGCCGATCCTAGTTTTTATAGACTGGGAGAATCCATTTCACGTACATGTTAACGCTTCATGTATAGCATTAGGTGTTGTACTTGCAAAGCCAGGAGAGGGAGGTATTGACCATCCCATTGCATTTTCCAGCAGGAAGCTCTCATATGCCGAAAAGAATTATATGACCACTGAAAGAGAGGGTCTAGCTATGGTCTACGCACTGCAAAAATTCAGGCACTATTTGCTTGGTTCACAGTTCTCTATGTACACTAAGCATTTAGCTTTGAAGTATCTGGTCAATAAGATAGTGTTACGGGGGAGAATTTGTAGATGGTTGTTACTCTTTCAGGAGTATGACTTTGAAATTGTGGTTAAGCCAAGAAGATTGAATCTAGAACCTGATCATCTCCCAAGGATTGAGTCAAGTGAAGAACCCAAAAATCTCGAAGACAATTTTCCCGATGATAAGTTGTTTGCAATATAGATTGCTGATGATTATTATAAAGATATTGTAGACTTTTTTACCACTGGGTTGGCATCGACAAAATTTACTACGCATCAGAAGAAGCAGCTGGTAGTAAGAGTAGCAGACTTCACGATAATCGTAGGTCAGTTATACAAATTGGGACTAGAAGAAGTACTGCACAGGTGTATTTTAGAACACGAGAAGCCATTCATGTTGGCTGATGCACATTCAAGTGTAGCGGGAGGTCGCTACGTAGGAAGAGCCACTGTGCAGAAGATATTGCGAGTAGGGCTATGGTGGCCTACTATTCAGAAAGATGCAAAGGAACATTTCTAGAGATGCGATGTGTGTCATAGGACAGGAAGACCATCCTATGCCATTGAATCCGCAGTTGAAACTTCAAGCCTTTGAGAAATGGGCCATTGATTTCGTGGGACCTATAAACCCACCAGGAAAAAGGACTGGTGCAAGATACATCATCAGTGCCACTGATTATCTCACCATATGGGTGGAAGCAAAGCCAATAAAGGATTGTAGCATAGGTACTATCGCGTAGTTCATATTTGAAGACATCCTTATGAGGTTTGGATGCCAGAAGATCTTGATGAGTGATCAGGGAACTCACTTTCTGAATAGAACAATTGAAGTACTAACTGAAGAGTTCCATATTCACCACCATAGAAGTACACCATATCATCCGCAAGCAAATGGAATTGTGGAGGATTTCAACAAATTGTTGGTGCATGCACTCACAAAGGTATGCAATGTGAATCGGGGTGACTGGGACCTGCAAATTCAAACTGTGTTATGGGAATACAGGAGCACATGCAAGAAATTGATGAGCCACACACCTTTTAGGTTAGCCTATAGACAGGAAGCAATAATGCCTATGGATTCCATTGTCCCCAGCTTGAGGATAGCTATGTTTACAGGCATGGAAGATCAAGAGGCACTAGAGGAAATACTTCTACACTTGGTTGGTTTGGAGGAAGATAGCTTCATCGCAGGCTTTCACCAGCAAGTGTAGAAAGATAGATAAAAAGCATTGCATGATCGCCATATAAAGAACAAGTCTTTTCAGGTAGGTGATCTAGTCCTCCTGTACGATAGCATATTTATGAAATTTCTTGGAAAGTTTAAGATGCATTGGCTTGGTCCATATACTGTTGTACATGTTACCAATGGTGGCGCAGCTCAGTTAGCGGGAGACAATTTACTTGGATTAGTCAATGGAAGTAGGATAAAACCCTATTGGGATAGCCCTACTTCGCAGCATCATCTGTAGACTGAAGCAAAAAAAAAAAAAAAAAAGAAGAAGAAAGAGGAAAATAGGAAGAAAAGAAGAACCGCGTAGCTCGAAGCTCAAAAGGGTAGCTACGCAGATCCAATACAGTGGAGAAAGTACAATGCTCATAGCTGAGAACCACATAGTAGGAAGCTGAAAAGATAGTTTCATTGATCAAATGGAAAAGGACAACTGTCAAACATGAGTAGCTGCGACGAAAGGCATGAAGCGGCATCACAGCTGTGCAGTTGAAGACACGAAGACAATGGACACAAGCAAAGCGAATTGTCAGAACTTCCAATGCATCATGATGGAAGTGGGTAACCATGAAAACTAAAGGCCGGGTAGTGAGCCATTATTCAAAAAAATGGCGGCACCAACACAATCCCGCATTAAAAGAATATCCTATCCATTAAAGAGTAATAAAGAATGAAATGATTGAGATCCTAATGGGATCCGGGTAATGGACTTGGCATTTAATTAATCGCTAGGCTATCATACGGCTTGTAGTACCATTACACCTTAGCATTTAAGGAAATTTCATCCGACTCGACATATTTAACAGTGGAAAAGATTGAGACACCAGCAAGATCTCATCCAACACACCTAGCTCTTAATGCCTAGTCTAGCTGTTCTCGGTACATTTAATGTCACATACGGTGTAGATCCAACCAAGATTCGGCAAGCAGATGTATCATTAAATCCCTCAGTTAACCATTAACGGCCATACCATCGGGTAAAGGCTCTATAAATATTGACTAACTCTTCCTTATGCATTTTACCATGATTTTGAAATTTTATCGACTGTAAATGTCGTAAGAACTTAGCAACTAGAAGCACGAGTGTTCATCGAGTTTATGTCTGAAGAGAAGATGTTAGAAGCGATCATTGGCACCCTAAACTGCTCTGGTATAAGTGGAGTGATAAAGACACCACCAAACCAGATGACACCAGAACGGGGTGGCTCGTCCAAGAGCCCGAAGCTGAACCAACCGCAACAGCATAAGAAGGAAAAGCACCCAGCCACCGCATAGGAAAAATCAAAGACACCAGTTGCTTCTAAGATGGAGGTTCCACAAGAGAACCCACCACAACCTGTATGGCTCATTCCAGAATATATCAGTCTGAGACAGAGCGATGCCACGGAAAGGAACTTGGAGAAGAATGCACAATACGACATCCCATTGTCGCCGATGTCGAAGCATGTCTGGACTAAGGAAGATTTGCTCAGTAGAATTCCTACCTGCAAATTTCTTGATTACAATCTAATGGATGCTGAGAAATTCCCACACCTGCAGATGGAGAGGTACATGTATAACAAAGATGATGGAACCATGAAGAGAGCATAGGTTGTTCCCATGGACTAGGTGGTGCCATTATCCCGCGCTGGCCTACTCAACCTGCTACGGATCCCACACTTCGAACACAACAAAGAATGCAAGGATGTGGTGTGTACGCTGCTATCCTGTACGTACCAGGGATACATTTGGCTGGAACTTAAGGTCAACATCGCTGTTGAATTGATAGAAAGAATTACTGGTTTGAGCAAGAGGGGCGACGACCCTGTGAAAGAATTTGTTGACAAGAAAGACGATCAGGAATTGGCTGCAAAAATAAAGGCAGAATTCAACTTGGTAAGAGGGAGAAAAGGGTATGAAACTGACCCCATTACAATTGAACCCCTGCAGTTCACCATTCAACTACTAGCTAGAAGGCTTCTAAGAAAAGCAAGGCCAAAGGAAGTTTCAACATTAGTAGTGGCCCTAGCTGCCAAAGCTATGGATGGGCATGAGTATAATGTTAAGTTTAGCCTAATTTCACAAGCAAGATCACTGAAAGAAACACAATCACAAGATAGACAAAGATTTACCCTAGGAAACCCTCATGGGGTAGAAAACCCAACAAAGCTTTCCTCAATATAGATAATCAACCAATACAAGATGTAGTACCCAAACAAGAGCTCCTTCTCCTCCAAAGCAGACCTCTCTCTCTCCTATGCGCCAATCACAAGTGAGTAAATGAATGAGATAAATGAGGAACACACCTCCTCTATTTATACTCATGTTCTAACTGACTGTTCACCCTAATGGTGCCGACCTCTCCTAAGAGAGTATAATAACCCCTAAACAATTAACTCAGGGCCGAACTCACATGGGAGATCTAATAACCCTAGTTACACACTCTCTCAGAGGAATAAAAATCTCCGGATATACAGTAAGGTCACCACGGAGGAATGTACCATCTCCGGAATAATAAAATACAAATATAATATTCCTAGAAGTTACAATATTTCAAAACTCCCCCTTAATGAGAAGGATATTATAACAATTTCTACAGGAGCAAGGAGTCATCAACTACATGATACATGATACATATATAAATCATTGGAAGCTTTCTTCATACATCATCAATAACTCAAATAGTTTACTGGATCATTTTCAAGATCTTCAATACTGGAACATCAACATATTCAGTACTGAGTCTTCATCTTCTGCAGCACTCGAGTAGCTACAGCAACATCATCAACATCTGGATCTTCTCGATCAACAACATCTAGATCATCTCGATCAACAACATCTATATCATCTCGTTCAAGAGAATTTGGATCATCTCAATCGACAACATCTGTATCATATCGATCGACAGCATCTAGATCATCTCAATCAACAACATCTGGATCATCTCAATCGACAATATCTAGATCATCTCGATCGACAACACTTGGATCATCTCAATCAACAGTATCATCATAGCAGCATAATCTGCAATACACATGATCCAATTCCAAGACGATCAATCCTTATCAATTTTAGACAAGTCTCATGTCTATGGACGATGCAATCCAGATCTACTTCCAAGATGATCGATCCTTATCAATTTTAGACAAGTCTCATGTCTATGGACGATGCAATCCAGATCTACTTCCAGGATGATCAATCCTTGTCAATTTTAGACAAGTCTCATGTCTATCAACAATGCAATCCATGTCTACTTCCAGGATGATCAATCCTTATCAACTTGAGACAACTCTCATGTCTATGGATGATGCAATCTAGATCTACTTCCAGGATGATCAATCCTTATCAATTTGAGACAAGTCTCATGTCTATGGACGATGAAATCCAGATCTACTTCCAGGATGATCAATCCTTATCAATTTTAGACAAGTCTCATGTCTATGGATGATGCAATCCAGATCTACTTCCAGGATGATCAATCCTTATCAATTTTAGACAAGTCTCATGTCTATGGATGATGCAATCCGAATCTACTTCTAGGATGACAATCCTTATCAATTTTAGACAAGTCTCATGTCTATGGACGATGCAATCCGGATCTACTTCCAGGATGATCAATCCTTATCAATTTTAGACAAGTCTCATGTCTATGGATGATGCAATCCATATCTACTTCCAAGATGATCAATCCTTATCAATTTTAGACAAGTCTCATGTCTATGGACGATGCAATCTAGATCTACTTCCAGGATGATCAATCCTTATCAATTTTAGACAAGTCTCATGCCTATGGATGATGCAATCTAGATCTACTTCCAAGATGATCAATCCTTATCAATTTTAGACAAATCTCATGTCTATGGATGATGCAATCCAGATATACTTCCAGTATGATCAATCCTTATCAATTTTAGACAAGTCTCATGTCTATGGACGATGCAATTCATATCTACTTCCAGGATGATCAATCCTTATCAATTTTAGACAAGTCTCATGTCTATGGATGATGTAATCCAGTCACGTACATTTTGAACCAAGTGTTCAGGGACGATGTAGTCCTATAATTAATTTTTGGAGACAGATGTTTACGGATCAATTCAGGGTCCTAAGTCTAGGGATGATGCAATCCGTCTCGTCCACTAGGGACCACTTCTCAAAGACATATGTCTACGGATCAATTCAGGGACCGAAGTCTGGGGATGATACAATTCCCTCATCATCTTAGACCAATTCTAAGTACCACTCATCGACCTCATCGTCGGCAGCATCAATACAGGTATCCACATCATCGATCTTTCTGTCGATGTAGGCAATCTCATCATCAATGATCCCATCACTCCCCCTTTCGAGGAGGGTCCTTCTGAATCACACCAAACATGTCTCGGAAATACTCAAACTTTACTCGAGACAGAAATATTGGATCTCTATGTGCTTTGAATTATCATGGAACACTAGATTCTCTGTCATCTTGATACAACTCTAGTTGTCACACAGGATCATAGTGGGGTCCATCTCTAAGTCAAACAATCCTGATAACAATTTCCGAAGCCATACTGCTTCACAACTAGCAGAGCAAGCAACTATATATTCCGCTTCAACTGTACTGAGAGCCACACTAGACTGCTTCCTGCTAAACCACGAGATCATGGAATATCCCAGACAAAAACATCCTCCCGATGTGCTCTTCCTATCTGATACACTTCCATACCAATCAACATCTGTGTAGCCATACAATCTGAAGTCATGATCTCCAAGATAACATAGACCAAAATCTATCGTACCCTTCAGGTACCTCATCACATGCTTTGCAGCTATTAAATGAACACATCTAGGTTCCACTAGATATTGACTCAAGGTGTTTACAACAAATCATATATATGGCCTAGTGTTCGTTAGATACATTAATGACCCAATAATCTTCCTATACAGAGTTACATCCACTAACTCTGATGAGTCAACTGTTAATAGCTTCAAGTTGGAATCCATGGGAGTGGCCATGGCTTTACATTCCAACATATCAAATCTCTTCAAGATTTCCACAGCATACTTTCCTTGGTTGAGAAGGATTCCTTCTGAGCCTTGCCACACTTACAGTCCTAGGAAGTAATGCATCAAACCGAGATCTTTCATCTCAAATTCTGCAGAGAGTTTCTTCTTGCATTCAACAATCTGCTTCTCATTTCCAATCAGAAATAGATCATCCACATACAACAACAATATGACAGGTTCATCATCCATAACCTTGAGATAAAGGTTAGGATCAGCTTTACTTTTGGTAAAGCCCAAGCTAGTCAAGAAACTGTCAATTCTTCCATACCAAGCTCTGCGGGCTTGCTTCAACCCATACAAGGCCTTCTTCAGTTTGCATACATGGGTTCTTCTATCTTCAACTTCAAATCCTTGAGGTTGTTCTATATACACTTCTTCCTCAATCACACCATTCAAGAAGGCTGTCTTTACATCCATCTGGTGTAATTTCCACTTCATCATAGATGCAAGTGCCATAATGGTTCTAATGGAGGTGTACCTTGCAACTAGTGCAAATGCCTCTTCATAGTCAATTCCCTCTTTCTGAGAGAACCCTCCGGCCACAAATCTTACCTTATATTTTTCAATGCTACCATCTGCAGCATGCTTTATTTTTTTTATCCATTTGGAGGATACCACACTTTTGTCCTTTGGATTAGGAACTATATCCCAAAAATCATTCTTCATTATTGATTGGTATTCCTCTGTCATTGCCTCTACCCATTCCTTCTTATGAACTGCTTCTTCATAACTAGTAGGTTCTTGATCTACAAGATCACACATCAAAGACATATAGCTAGAGAATGAATTTGGTTTCTTGCTCACTTTGGTGGAGCCTTCAGGAGCTCCATACTTTTCTGCTCCTAGTATAATGTCTCTTGCCCATGCTGGCTTTCTATTTCTTGATATGTTTGATATAGGGAGTTCTTTTGGTTCTATTATGTCATGGTCTTTAGGTGCTATATCTTTAGGGGTGGGTAAAGCTTATGTAATTCTGGAAGGTGCATCTTCCTCATATACTTCTTCATACTGGCACTTCCTTGATCTTTTGAGAGCTACCTCTTCATCAAATGTCACATCACTACTTATTTCCATAGGATGGAATCATGGGATGTAAATTTTGAATGCTTTGGATGCTTCACAATATCCAACAAATATTCCCTTCTTACTAGAAGGATCCAGCTTGGTCCTCTTTTCTTTTGGGATGTGAATGTATATTGGGCATCCAAATATATTGAGGTGACTTACCTCAGGCCTCTTCCCTGTGAACACTTCTTCTGGGGTCTTGAAATCAAAAGCACTATGAGATAGTCTATTCTGCACATAGACTATTGTTCTGGCTGCTTCAGCCCATAAATACATAGGTAGGTCTTGATCATGTATCATTGTCTTTACTGCTTCCATGATGGTCCTATTCTTTCTTTCCACAACACCATTTTGTTGAGGATTGTAGGGAGTGGTTAGCTCCCTCTTGATTCCAACTTCTTTACAAAATACTTCAAATTTTTTTGAAGTATATTCTCCACCATTATCTTTCCTGAGTATCTTGATCTTCTTTTCTGAATGATTTTCTATCAAGGCTTTGAATTCCTTGAATTTTCCAACGACTTCATATTTTCCCTTCAGGAAATATATCCAAGTATTTCTTGAGTAGTCATAAATGAATGTAAGATAGTATTCATATCCACTCAAGGATGTGGATGGCATTGGTCCACAGACATCTGAGTGAATCAATTCCAATGTACTCTTAGTTTTTGTTTCACTCTTTGGAAATGGGTTCTTGATATTATTCCCTTTTTGTACATCCTTTGCATGTCCCATCATGATCAATCTTAAGTCTGGTAATCCTATGACTACCTTGCTCACATGAGATAGTGCTTTGTAGTTAATGTGAGCAAGCCTTCTATGCCATAGCTCACTTGGGTTAGTGGCTTCATGAACAAGGGCAGCTTCAAGATGGTCCTTGAGTTTATATAGGCCTCCTTCCTCTTCACCAATAACAATTGCATCCTCAATTGTTTTTCCTTTGGGCCACATAAGTACTTGTCCATCTATGAATGAAATCCTATAACCTTTCTTATCTAAAGCTGAGATAGAGAGTAAGTTCTTCTTCAAACCTGGTACATATAAGATTTCCTTCATCTTTAATGGAGTTCCATAATCAAGTTTGTAGTTTGCTTCACCAATTCCTTTGATGGGATATTGATAGTAATCTCGTAGGGATACCTTTTGTGGAGATGTCTTCTCTTCAAGTTTTGAAAGAGTCTTCTTTTGTCCTATCATGTGCTTTGAAGTACCACTATCAATGAGCCATGTATGTTCTCAAGGTGTTACTGACCCAGAGAGAGCAGAGAATAGAACATACTCTTTTGCATCTTCTTCTTCCACTTTAGCTCTTTTCTTTTGAGGCTTTTCCTCCTCTTCTTCTTCACTATCATCTTCTGCAAGATGTGCATGATGTCTTTTGTTAGTATTCTTCTTCTTCTTCTGTGAAGTACAATTTCTAGCAAAGTGTCCTAGTTTGAGACAATTGAAACATTGGATTGTGGAGAGATCTCTTTCTGAGTTCACTCCTCTTTTCCCTTTAAATCTATGAGGAGGTTGAGACTCCTTGTGACCATTCTTCTTGGAGTTGAAGTGACTCCTTCTTTTGGTGTGAGTAGTGTTACAATGTAATTTTCCACCTTGTGAGCATCAGCACTCTTTGGCCTGCAGGATCCATTTTATTGACTCAAATCCACTTGATATCCTTCAGACACTATTTTTCCCTATTTTGACTCTTACCCACTAGCTGTTCCATTACAATGGGCATACCTGCGAGGTGCATCATTATAGCCCACGGGTAGCATGTAAAATGGTAAAAATCACTAGTTTATTACTTTTTACTCCCAAAAAGCGGTTATTGGGTGACCTTTGGCCCTCCATTTTCCCCAAAACACCTCAATGTGTCCTTTCACTTACCTTTGAGAGGACTATATATTGAACACATATGGCTTATGGACGGGGAGAGAAAGAAGAGTAAGAGAACTCTAGTGGATTTTTGCCCTATCTTGAGTCTACACTCATTGATCCTTGTAGTTGTGAACCCCTTATGTTCACCTTCCAAACTACTACCATAGTTTGAGTTTTCCATTCATGGAGGATTGAAGTGGTGGAGGCACAAGTGGATTGATCCGGATCTTGGTTCAGATTGGTTTCCAGCAAGAGGTCGTATCACATTGTACTTCTTCTTGTTTATTAATAGAAATACTCATATTCTCGTCTATTAATGTTGTGAATGTTGTTTATTATGCATTGGGTTGCATTTACTTATAATATCATGGACCATTGCTATTGATGATGTTAATGTCATTTATATATTATATGTGCTTGTTGTATATTGGCTGTCAAGACTAATTTGCAGGTTCAAGTGCATGGATTGAAAGCTCCAACAGGGATCTACATCAAACGTTTGGATCGATGTTGGTTAGATTCTCCATTATCTTAGCATTGTCATTTATATAGCATAGATTTTGGGAATTGAGTTAATTTCTGGTAGTCAGCTATCTGTCGTGGTCTACCCCAAGCCATAGAGAGTTTTCTCCAACATAGAAATGGTGACTCCGCTGGGGAAAAAACATCCATTTTTCGGGATTTTTAGGCATTAGTCCTTATTTAGAGTTGTTTATCGAAACACCGTGTCATTGGTTGGCCGATGAGATACACTATAGAAAAATGGTTTTTTCTGAGCCATTGGACTCTCTATTTGACTATTTATTGTTCCTTACCCACGGGCTAGCTTAGCTTTGCTCGCGTCTACTCGCCTCTGTTTACTCTACTGCTCGCGGGTACCCGCAGGTTTTCCTTCTACAGTAGCATACAATTCCGACTTGTATGTTGGGACGAATGAGCAAGTTGCAGATGTGTTGACGAAACCACTAGCCAGAGTGAAGTTTGAGTACCTCAGATTGCAGATGTGTTGACGAAACCACTAGCCAGAGTGAAGTTTGAGTACCTCAGAGAGAGGCTTGGTGTTCTTCAGATTGATGATACTTTGAGGAAGAAGTGATGGGCACATTTGCTGGAAACCATTCCAAGCATGGTGAGAGGAGGATCCTTCCCATGGCTATTGATGTAAGCGCTGGATGATGAGCATCAGGACGATGCTCCAGTTACTACTCTGTATATGCATCATGTTGGATGCTTGTTATGATCAGCTGGATCATGTATATGTATATGCATCATGTTGGATGTGTTTGATGATCAGTTGGATCATGTATATGTATATGCATCATGTTGGATGTTGGATATGATCAGTTGGATCATGTATATGTATCAGGTGCATACGTTGTATGATCAAGTGGATCATGTATGTTGATATGTATCAGGTATGATCAGGTGGATCATATATTTGTATATGTATCAGGTGGATACATTGTATGATCGGGTAGATCATGTATGATGATATGTATCATGCAAATACTGTGTATGCATCAGGTGGATGCATTGTATGATTAGGATGATCATGGATGACGAGCTTCAGGATGTTGCTCCAGATGATATGCATCAGGATGATGCTATGATGATGATCAGGTTGATCATGTGATGATGTACATCAAGATGATGTATGGTGAGTATCAGGTTGATACTCTGTGGCCGTGGATAGGTTGTGCAAGGGCAGCATGTAATAAGTCCTGGAGATCTGGATAGGTTGTGCTAGTCATGTAAAAGGCCTCAGATGCTCTTTAGAGATCTTGCTTGGTAAGACACTCTTTTAATGTTTTGCTAGACCACATGTAATAAGTCCTGGAGATATGGACAGGATGAAAAAGACCTCAGATGCTCTTTAGAGATCTTGCTTGGCAAGACACTCTTTTAAGGTTTTGTGGACCACATGTAATAAGTCCTGGAGATCTGGACAGGATGAAAAAGGCCTCAGATGCTCTTTAGAGATCTTGTTTGGAAAGACACTCTTTTAAGGTTTTGTGGTAGGGGTCACATGTAATAAGTCCTGGAGATCCGGACAGGTTGTGCTAGACAAGTAAAAGGCCTCGGATGCTCTTTAGAGATCTTGTTGGGAAAGACACTCTTTTAAGGTCTTCTGACAGTCACATGTAAAAGATCATGGGAGATCTGATAGGTTAAGTTGTGTGCTCGTAAAATGCCTGGGATGCTATTTCGAGGTTTTGTTGACGCACGTAATTAGTCCTGAGGATTCCACAGTATGGCCAATGATGATGAAGACCTACAAGTGGTGGGCCTACATCCAGTATGAAAAAGGACTGGCTCTGTAGACCTTCCTATGACGAGTAGATCGGAGATTGATTGAGATAGCAGCAGGAGTGATGATGACGATGATTCGAGGATGAGGATTCGTTGATGATGATCCAGAGAAGAAGACTTGTGCTAGCAGATCTGTGTCGAGAAATACCTTCCTAGTTAAGAAGGAGTGTTGATGTATATGTAACTTCGGAATGTATTTCACCTATGTATATTGTATTCCTATAGAGATGTTATTATTCCTCTATACGGAAGTGTTTTTATTCCTATAGAGATGTTATTATTCCTCTATACGAAAGTGTCGTCATTTATATTGTAAGTGTAGTTACTTATACTTGATGGGCTATTAGACCACCTTGATGGGGTCGGCCCTGTATAAGTCATGTGGGTAAAAGGGTTATTAGATCACCCTAGTGGGGGTCGGCCCTGTCAGCATTGTGTTATGTGGTTATGTTGAGGCTGACCTAGTAAAGGTTATTAGGCAAGTCAAGTCAAGTATAAATAGAGTGCGGGAGGCACTCTTTTTGATCATTCTATTTATCTCTCACACACTCATTGGAGAGTGGCGCACTACTGGAGGAGGAGAAGCTACTACTAGGAGGACTATCTCTTGTACTTGGGTTGTATCATTGCTCTATCTATCTCTGAGGAAGTTATTGGGGTTTTTCACCTTTATGGTTTTCCCCAAGTAAACTCTATGTCTCTTGTGTGATTACATCATTGTGTCCATGATTGATATGTTGTAGATATGCTGTAGATATGTTGTACATGTTATTCTCTCTGTTAAGATCCTAGATCAGATTGAAATTTCTTAAAAACTAGCAGAAGTGTCTAGCTATGGTTTATCATATCACTTGGCACCTACTAACAAAGTCAAACAACCGTTATTGAGAGTTCACTTAGTTCATTAAGAGTTTATTGCATTATTCAGGCAGCCATACCATTACATCCACATTTGAAAAGTGCATTCAGCTTGAAAAGAATTTTTCGATTGCTGTCTTGCTAGATCCTTTGTGATGCCGAAACATGGTTACTCTGGCCCTATTTGATCAATATTTCAGACCTGTAACAATGGCATCCTCAAGATTTAATAAGAGTAAATGAGAAGCATATTTGACCCATAAATAGTATTTGAAATTGGTTATCTTCATTAGAAGCTTGCTAGAGGGTTTTTGAACCTGTTTCACCATCAAACAGTGACATTTTATACAACAACGCTGATATATTATGCAGGCCCTATAAATCTAGTAATTCCTAGCAAGTTAAAAAAAATAATAAGCGGAAGGACCTGGAGCATTCAGGTAGTCTTGACATGAGGATCTGTCCTTGACATAGCCTACTTCCACCCTAATTTAAACACTCCCTTGGTATCTGTGGAGGGTGTGATGCAGCCACTTTTCATAGGTGGGGTAAACACCTTCATCAAGATCTTCAAGGTTGTCCTTTAAGTAAATATGTGCAAATACCATCTATGTATGGCCTGCTTGCCACAAAACTCTAATACCAAAAAAACCGCGCTTTTACTGCAAACATATAAATGATTCTAATGGAATAACACCATTTCAATGGAACCAATAACATGTTATTATATCCTTTCCTTTTACAGCTTTGCAAGCAATGGAATATGTATATGAAATCAAAAAAACAAGCTAGAGAAACATGTTACAATACCTTACATATTGTGTCAAAACCAACAATGGTTTCCACAAATTGGTTCTTTGGTTTCCATTTGATGCTACAAGCAGTCCAATTACCTATAGGCTGCCATAAATAAATAAAAAGTTTACATTATTTTAAAACAAAGTACAACAAGATAAGTGCCAAGAAAGACTGAAGGAGTAAATGTCTCTTTCTCTATTTTTCCATAAGTTATCCCATGGATAGACCTTTTTCCTAAAGGAAATACTTGCATGGGACCAAGTATAAGCTAGTTCCAAAAGACTAGAATACATGTATAAATATTAAGAGAGGTGGACACTGTCCACCATCTCACATGGATGTTCTCAAAGTTTTGGATAGTATCTTATCAAAATTAAACAACTTGGATTGGTTATATGTAGGAAAAACAACATTTTGAGCAGAAAAAACACTCAGATGAGCAGGGAACTCCAGGTTGTGAAAAGGAGAAGAGCCCCATGATCCATAAAAGATTGATTTTGTTGATATAAGGTGACTGGCAGGGAAAACTAGATATAGTTGGTAGGAAGCCTAAATCTATTACGGTTTCAAGATAACGTGGTGAACTAAGAGGAGAACACAATGTTAACCCTATTTTTATGCAGTCACTATTTGCATATGAGGAAAATGCAAATAGATGTGAAAAAGGTACCTCTATCACAATATATTATTGACCCAAAAATATAGCCAAACTTTCCATATTATTAGTTACTATTTTTCTTTATGATCTTTTCCATCATGATGGACTAGCTCAGACAACTGATCCTGCGTCAACTTGATGTGCACTGGTTATCCTACTTAAGGATAAACCCATAGAAGAAATGCAAATGATAGCAATATGTGCCTTGCAGAATTTAGTTAAACATAGTAGGACAAATAGGCATGTTCTTGTAGAGGCAAGTAGTATACAGGTTGTCCAATAGCTTCTGAGTTCCTTCAGATGTGTTTGAAAAAATGAATACTTGAATTGATTCTCTTTCAAAGGCCGGGCTCCTACTTCCATCTTGTCAACTAATGATGGAGGATTTGTTAACAGACTCTAAATTGTTATAAAGTTTTTACTAATAAATTATTATTAAATTTGCTTGTTTTCATTTTTATGTATGCTTTTCTTGAATATGAATCCATACTTTGTAGTTGTTTTACATGTTATTTTCACAACTATTATATGTAGATACACAAACTGTGAGGACTTAAATTGGAAAGCCTTATGAATCCAGAGAGTATATGGATCCTGGGTTCTAGATGCACCATACTAGTGATCAATAGGTGACAAGTGTGGACCAAGAAGACAAGGCAGCGGGGCTTCTAATGCAAAGATTCTCAGGGGCTTAGGTTAAGCTACCTGGATTCTAGAGATGACATAACCTAGTGAATAATGAGTTTACAAACCACGCCATGTGCATGGTCAAGGACAAGAAATGAGGCCACAAATAAAAATGTTGATACATACCTTAAGTCATCAATTAATAAAAAAGACCTCACCAAAGCCACATTGAGGTTTTATAAATCTACAAGAGGGCGACCTTGGACATATAAGGAGGCCAAACATGTCAGAGTAATAATGTTTCAGGATGAAAAAACTAGCAACCAAGATATCCCTGGTAACCACTGTTACTGGCTTTTGTATCTAGCTTGCAACAGAGAGACATCCAATCCAAAGAACCTCCAAGTAGAAATTTCTCCCTTTGATTCAATATCCATAAAGAAGGAAAGGGAGAGAAGGACAGGTTTGGAAAGAGAGAACTCAAATGAAACAACGTTAACATAAATATGAAAATGAGGACTTCTAGTTCTTAGACTGTGAACAGTACCATATACAAAATACTTCAAACCGTAAAGAATAAGTAATTGGGTTTTATATTTGTTTTCTCTAAACTTTTTGGAACATTTTTGCAATATTATTCTGTACTAACTGGTTCATGTACAATGTAAACGTGTTTTAACATTTAATGTTGTGAGATTGTGAATATGTATAGAACTCCCATTTCCTTCCAGTAGGGAATTCACCTTAATTCTGAACCCTGAATAGCTCTTGCAAATC
The DNA here is from genome assembly GCA_027924585.1 of Larix kaempferi. Taxonomy (NCBI): domain Eukaryota; kingdom Viridiplantae; phylum Streptophyta; class Pinopsida; order Pinales; family Pinaceae; genus Larix; species Larix kaempferi. Next base: position 3,548,173 of record BSBM01000310.1, on the reverse strand, counting down.
CAGATAAAGATCGGATCCTAGGTTTGAGAAACACCAAACTTGGCATCCATAAGTCATAAGGCTTAAAGAAGAACATAACTACAATGGGATTCAAATGAAAAACATTCTTAAGTGCTCTGCCCATATTTAAGATACAGGGAACCATGCCAAATAATGATGCTACATGGCCCAAGCTATGTGTATGGCTGCTTGGCCATTTCATTAAGATGAGATCAAGCTAAAACAACATAGATCCATCTTAAACCTGGATCTATTAAGCACTAAGAGGGATCCAATTTCTTCGTGTGTAATTTTTTTTAACGTGACAAATGTGACAACATCTCCCCCGTATTGGCTTATAACCACCTTGCTACTCTTGGTGCAAATATCAGGGGCAGTGGCATTTGCTACATGATACAACTTGAGTGAAAATCCCCTCTAGGTTGATCACAACAATGGTTCCAAGGTGAAACAAAAGAGGTCTCCATGGTTTGTGGGTTGTTGACCTAGAGGGCATACGGTCCATCTGGCTGTGGTGTTGGAGGGTCGAAATTGAATTTTAAACTAAGTATATCTTTTGATACTATAGATGGCATCAGGCAGTTACAATATTGATGGCTGATGAGAATTGAGAGAAGGTTGGTGGCTTGAGAAATGGAGGCAGGGTGCTTGAGTGAGCAGTGAACAAAAAAATGTGGTTAGGATTCTATGTAAACCACACTAGTGTTAACATAATTTTCTTTATAACTTATAAAAAATGAAAAAAGCTAATAAAGAACCCAAATTCGCTTCCATTCACCATTTGGTTCAGATTTGACTCCAAGGATTCCCTTAAGGTTTGAATATGAATTGAGGTTAGAGGAACCTAATTGAACTAGAGTAACTTTTTCAGGTTCACAGAATTTTGAAGTGTTGCACAGACCATGTGACCTAGCACAAGAATAACAACTTAAAGAATTTGATCTTTTAAATTAACAACCATTACATTTACCAAGAATATTTCCAAAAAGGAAAAGGGTACAAACATGAATTCATGGGAAGTAATTGCCGGACTTGAATAGGATGAATAGAAATTTAAAATTGTAGAGTTTTTGTTGCTTTTCAATATTAATTATAAATACAAAATGAGGGCATAAAACAGTTCTCAAACCACCCATAGATTACTAAAGTTAATCTAAAACCAAACAAGCTTAACCCAGTTAGGTTTTTCTTATATTATCTGGTGTCCATCAAATATAGTGAATTAAGCAAATTCAATTTAAAAAGATTGGCTCTTAATGTTTCCAGATGTTATTTACCAAAATTAGTTATCTATCATTTATGGTGACTTAAGCCAACTCAACTTCAAAAGTTTGGTTCTTAATTGTTTCTTGAGATTATTTATAAGAATGAAATCTGTGGATATTCTGGTCTCTATGTGTTATATGGGAACAAAGGCATGCATAGCTATCCTAGGGGTGGTTTGCAATAGGGATCAACTAGTTGTTTACATGTTTTGTCAATTTTCATTAAAATATTTTAGAAAATATAAGATATATACAATCCTTGCAATCCTAATGTTTTATCTTGATTGCGGATATTTCATTACATATTCTATCAGAATTCCATATGTTTGTTACATAGAAATATTCCACCATGTGAGCATCAGCATTCTTTGGCATGTAGGATCCATTTCAGTGACTCAGATCCATTTTTATCCTTCAGTGATACTAGTTTGCCCTATTTTTGTTCCTACCCGCATGTTGCATCACTACAGCATGCGCACCCGCGAATTGCATCCCTATAGTCCGTGGGTATCAAATAAAATGGTAAAAACCACTATTAATTACTTTTTACTCCCAAAAAGTGGTCATTGGGTGACCTTTGGCTCTCCATCTGCCCAAGTAATGTCTCTATGAGTCCTTTCACATACCTTTGAGAGGACTATATATTGAGCACATATGGCTTATGGACGGGAGGAAGAAGAGAATAGTAAAGGCACTCTAGTGGATTTTTGCCCTATCTTGAGTCTACACTCATTGATCCTTGTAGTTGTGAACCATTTATGTTCACCTTCCAAACTCCTCTCTAGTTTGAGTTTGCCCTTCATGGAGGATTGAAGTGGTGGACGCACAAGTGGATTGATTTAGATCTTGGTTCAGATTGGTTGTCGGCGAGAGGTTGTATCACTTTGTACTTCTTCTTGTTCATTAATAGAAATACTCATATTCTCATCCATTCATGGTGTGAATGTTGTTTATTATACATTGGGTTACATTTGCTTATGATATTATGAACCATTGTTATTGATAATGTTAATGTCATTTATATATCACATGTACTTGTTAGATATTGGTTGTCAAGACTAATTTGCATATTACAAGTGCTTGGATGTGCGTAGATTGAAAGCTCCAACGGGGATCTACATCAAACATTGGATTGAGGTTGGTTACATTTCTCCATTATTTTAACATTGTCATTTATAATAGCATTGCTTTGAGAATTGAGTAGATTTCTGGTAGTCATCTGTCTGTTGTGGTATTCCCAAACCATAGTGAGTTTTCTCCAATACAGAAATGGTGACTCCGTTGGGGAAAACATCCATGTTTGGGAAATTTTTTGAGCATTAGTCCATAATTAGAGTTGTTGTTTATTGAAGCTCTATGTCACTGATTGGCCGTTAAGATACACTGTAGAAAACTTGCTTTTCTGAGCCTCTGGACTGTTTATTTGACCATTTGATTTTCCTCAGCCGCGGGCTGGCTTAGTTCTGCCCGCATATACACGCCTCTGTTTACTCTACTGCTCGCGGGTACCCGTAGGTATTCCTTTGACAATAGCGTGTAACTCCGGCTTTTGTTGGTTTATGGCTATTGGTTGTTGCTGGGTGAGTTTGGTTGGTTCCTGAGTCTTTGTTGGCCTCTTTCTTGACTGTTTCATGCCTTGGTTGTGACTGGATCTCTTCGTTTCTCTTGGTTGAGCCTTCTTGGTTTTTTACCAATCTTTGGTTTTAACCTCTTGGTTTTTTCCTTTGGAGCTCTTTCCTTTGGCCGAGTCTTGTTGTTTAGGATCTGCTGGGTTGTCTTAGTGATTTTCTCGGTGCTTCAGTGATTGAATAGTAGGATTTTGCTTGCATTTTTTCATTCCATATATATTGAAAAAATACAAAAATATTCATTTAGTTTTTGCATTTTCCTTTCTGTTTATAAGAGAAAATACAAAAATATTTTATTTTCATGTACTGCATTTTGCATTGAGTGCTTGTTTCCTTCATTTTAGGTTCTGCTTGTGCATTGAAAAGATAAAAGTTTGCATATTTATTTCAGAATTGTTGGTTGATTTTGCATATTAGTGACATTGTTTTATGGGATAGATGAGTCTAGGATTGGACGATGTTGCATACTATTGGGTCTACACATCACTAGTTTCACGACCATATCCCTTGAGTAATCACAGCCACTAAAATTAACGCTTAATCATAAAATTGATTAGACTGATTATATTTATAGGGTACACCAACTAGCATAGGTTTATAGTCTTGGAATAGATCATTGTGAGTTAACAATCCAAGACTACTGAATGAAACATTAGGTGTCTAACCAGGGAGTGGAGGAATCCATGGTATAGATCGGTGTTCTCAGGAAGCTCTACTCAATCCAAAGTTAAGCAAGAGGTCACGGGAGGTTCGTTGAGGAGATATCCCTCTGATACCGGCTGAACGTGGGAGATATATCTAGGATTTGTTCGTATCTGGGGGTACCGGAGGTTCGTCCTCTTATGCGTCGGGCTTAGCTACCCTGCCCATATGATGGGTCCCACCTGCGACTATCCCCCTGAGAATTGGTTATATTGTGGTGAACATAATTTCCTTACCTAGGTACCACACAGGGTACTTGCAGTGGTTATGTTGTTTGTGTCCTAAGTCAGATAGGGATTGGACAGCACAGTTGGGTTCATGTAGTGGACTTGACCCTGTCGACACAATGAAGCCTGGGTGTCTCTATAACTGATTCTGTTACCTCCGGCTATAGTTTGGGAGTCTCAAGCCTCTCCTAGGTGAGACATACTGGCTCTAGTGTCGGGAGCTCATTTAGCCACTCTGTTTGTCTGCTCTTGGCTGTAGTTTCTTTAGGTGTGTGCTTTTGATTTACTGTTTTTGATCGATAGTTGGCCTTTAAGAGATGCTGTGTCTCTCTCCGGAGAGAACGTGGCGCGGAGACCTACTCTCCATCGGTCCCATCATTTGGATAGTTTAAAGCCACTCGAGATTACATGTCGTATTGATAGAGGATGCTGGAGGGCTCCCTCTGAGTCTTCGGATTCTTATGTGAATTACGTTGAGGACTACATGGCTACACATCCTGATATTGGGCAAGACCCTTCTACTCCTTCAGGTAGAGTTGAACATACTTTCGATCCCCAGACTCCTCGTGAGGATTGGGGAGGTGATCCACCTGAGACTCAACCTGGTTCTATTTGGCCTAATCCACTTGACCGGGATCCGTTTGATCCTTCGAATCCGGATAACTATCTTTACGGAATGCCCGATTTACCCAAGGAGGAAGAACAGGACGAGCCTTTCGTTCCTTCGTTTCCACGCAATTATAGATATGGGAGACCTGAGACTCATGATGATACTGGCCCTATGGTCAATCCCACCGCATTCTCTTTTGGTATGCCTAGTCACACTATTGTCGAACCTTCCACTACAGTTGGAACTCATGCTGGCACTTGTCAAAGTGTTAGCCATACTATCCCCACTAGGGGCACTACCCTAGCTGGGGGCACCACATTGTCCACCCACTCACATAGTATGGGGACTGGTCAGATTCCTAACCATGCTAATGTTGGAATGTGACCACCTCCTAGGAATACCCAACCTAGTCAGAATTCTGTTTGAAACACGACTCGCCATCCACCACCTAATACACATGTCACTACTCGTCAACCCAGGACTACTTTGTACATGATACCATTCCTCCCAACATCAGAGGTGGACACATACCGCATACTTTTGCGTCCACTGCCACCACTACTAATGCTAATGTAGGGGGTGGGAATATTTCCTATCCACATGGACATCACACCACAAACCCTACTACTAGTCATGCCCATATTGGAGCTAGGAATACTTCTCATGCTTATGGCCATCACACGAATGCTCAAACTAATCCTAATATTGGGGGTGGGAACATAGCATACCATCACGGTCAATACAACACGGTTCCCACTATGAATAGTACATACATGCCCCATACTCATGGTGGCAACCCTTACTACAACACAGTCGGTGCTGGCCACCAGTATCACCCACCACCCCAATATGGTGCTCAAAACACGCATATACCTGCTTACTCTCAAATGGGTCAGCCAGGGGGGAGTTATCAATCTTATCGCCATGGGAAAGATTATGGACCATTAGGTCCTTAGTATCAGCAGTTTAATCCTCATGGTCAAGCTTTTGGTCCATCCTACAACACAATTCCATTTAACCAACCTTTTATGGGAGCTTATAATCAATCTTTCTAGCCACAGCTCTCGTTCCTTGCACGCTTGAATCTCCCGGATCTTTCGAAGCTCACGAATGATCCAGCGTGTCACGACCCTAATTGGCCCCCGGTCCCTACCAAGCTCCCTTCGAACATTGCAAAGTTTGAAGGGAAAGGTGGTGAGGACCTGGGAGATCATGTCACAACGTTTCACCTTTGGTGCTCCTCCAACTCTTTGAATCATGATTCCATTCGATTACGACTATTTCAATGCACCCTCACGGGGGCAGCCGCAAAGTGGTATGTGGAGTTTCCTGGAAACACCTATAGGGGATTCAATGAGATTGCTTTGGTTTTCTTAGACCATTTCCAATTGCCGGTTCGTTATGATACTGGTACTGAGTTGTTGTCCATCTTCTGTCAGAATAAGGCCACAAATATTTCTGACCACATTCAAGAGTGGCATCGGTGGAAGAGATTAGTGAAATCCAACATTCCTCCAGATTTCCTATTGGAATGGTTCCTTAAGTGTTTACTCCCATACATTTCTAAGTATGTTTCGATGTCTGGAATTGTAACTGAGGAACAAGCTATCTTGAAAGTCCAGCAGTTAGATCTACTTTATTCTCAGTCTGGCATTTTGTATGACATTATTCCTGATGCACCGAGAACAAGACATGAGCCTACATTAGTTCCTGTACCACATGCTGATGGCATCGTGGGGTCCGCATGCACTCGCCCTGTAGATTTGGTAGCTAATCAAATGCAAAATTTGTCGCTAAACCAGTCTACTCCCAGACAAGTTCACACCTTGTCCACTTCCACTCCGTCATCTGATGTACACAATGTGAAATCAACGAAACCTTCGGGTAACCAGCAACCCGGTGGTAAGAAAAAGGGGAGAAACAATTGTAGGGGTGCAAACAATGGAAGTAACAACAATAGCAATCGTAATACTCCTCGTAAAGAGAATGCTAACCCTCCTCGGGAAGGCGATAATGCTGGCGAGGATCGTAAACCTAGGCGTAAAGTGAAATTCCCTTGCAAGCTTTGTGGGGAGGATCATCTTACTCACTTATGTCCTCGTATTGAAGAAGCATCGAAGCATTTGGCACAGAGTCTAGCTGTGTTGAAGGATCCCCTTCCTCATCATCAAAATATGTCTTCACATGCTCCCACCACTGGTTATGCTACTAATGAAACGGCAATGTCTTCTTCCAATACTAGTGGTTATGGATGTGTGAATATGGTTTAGTCGGAGGTTTGTGTTGCTACTCATCAACGTGATTATGGTGCACCACAACCGAATTTGGGGAATGAGCCTCCCCCTCCTCCTGATAATTCCTTGCATATCGAGAAGCCTTCTATTATGCCACAGATACCGAAAGGTATTCTCAAGCGCTCCACGCATAATACTAATGCTCAAGCAGCCCAGAACTACTCCAAGGTAAAATATTTGGGCCAAAACCCGTGTGCCATGTCGGCTCTTGAAGTTTTGCAAGCTTGTCCTTCTCAGAAGCATGCCTTTTTTAGTACGTTAGGAGTTCAGGATGGGGGAAGTCCTAGTGTTATCAAGTTCAATACTACTAATGTCCAACCTCACTTTCCTTACCACGTGGCTTTTCAAATCCAGGTGGTTTTCCTTAAGAGCTTCGTCAAACGTACTATGGTTGATGAAGGTGCTTCTGCGTTAGTAATGTCGTTAACTTGTTGGAAAGATCTTGGCTCTCCTCCTCTACTCGCGTCTAGAACTACACTCACTGCATTCGACAGTAGATCTTTTACGCTGCATGGAATTATCCCTTCCCTTGTTGTCTCCTTGGGAGGTAAGTCCATGCCTATTGAAGTTGAAGTGGTTGATGCGCCCATCGACTACAACCTTTTACTAGGTCGAAACTAGATGTACGCTATGATCGCTATCGTCTACTGTATTTTGAGTTATTTGCTTTCCCCATGAAGGCAAGATTGTGACGATCGATCAGCTGGATTATGTTGGCACTCCTTCAACGACATCCATGGGATTAGTAGTCCCACAAGTTTCTGATTCTCAGTTGGCAACTGGGAACATAGGTGTTGGAATTTACCCCTCATTGATGGGAACTTTTAACCATTCTACACCTGTGAATTTTATTGGAACCATTTCCAACATTGCGCCTCCTCCTTCGAATAGTATGCCATTCCGGACTTCCTATTGTGGTGATCCATGGATTTTTCCATCCGCGGATTCTATGTCTGGAGATATTGCACATGTCGAGATGTCTATGCCTTTATCTGTAGCGGAGCTCACTTACAATCACATCCAACAAACCACTGTAGATCCAGATCTCTCTTCTTCCCAGATAGTTGAATAAGATCCCATTACAATGCCAGTTTCGGCAGCCAACTCATCTTGCTCTCATGATTGCCTCGATGATACTTTGCCATCCGATGAAGCTATCCTCGAAGCCATGTGTGGTAGTGAGAGGCCTTGGGAAGATATGCACCATCACTCTTATTTCCTTCCCAACCTCGAGCTCATTGAGCAGGAGCAGTTTAGGATGACTCTAGTTGAGATGGTTGGTCACCCTGTGGCTCTTTTGCAGTTGCATGATGTTTTCTTAGAGGGGAATATGGCCAATATTTCCCCAACCACTTCAACCAACATCTCCCTCACTCTCGGAAAGATTGAGAATGTTTACGTTGGTGCCGATTGCACTTTTGAGGAGATTGATATTTACACTGATTTGTTTACTAAACTCCAGGAAGATTTCACCAGGTCATATGAGGAGATGCCAGGAATAGACCCCCGCATTGTTGAACACGAGATTAGAATGTATCCTGATGCTAAACCGGTTCGACAATGCTTACATGTTGTGAACCCTAGGAAGGCAGCTGCTATTAAGGTAGAGGTGGAGAAGCTGCTCAAAGCTGGTTTCATCTACCCCGTTCCCCTTGCCGAATGGGTGTCAAACCCAATTCCTGTGGATAAGAAGCAGGGAACGATCCGTGTATGCACTGATTTCATAGATTTGAACCGTGCATGTCCGAAAGACAACTTCCCCACGCCATTCATTGATCAAATATTGGATGCTTGTGCAGGGAGTGAGATTTTTTCAATCATGGACGGCTTCTCAGGTTATAATCAGATTCAAATCAAACCCGCAGACCAACATAAAGCATCATTTATTTTTCCATGGAGAACCTTTGCATACTGGAAAATGCCCTTCGGCCTCAAAAACACCGGAGCCACTTTTCAGTGAGCCAAGACCTATGCCTTTAACGATCTTAAGATGATTATGGAAGTTTTCTTGGATGATCTTGCTGGCCATTCTCGCAAGAGAGTGGACAACCCCAAGAACCTCCGTATGATTCTCGAACGATGTATCCACTACAAAATTCGATTGAATCCGAAAAAATGCATCTTCGCTGTTAGGACTGGTCGCCTTCTAGGATTCATAGTTTCGAAGGAGGGTATTAGAGTCGATCCTCTCAAAGTTGAGGCAATACTTCAGTTGCCTCCTCTGCGTAATCTGTTACAACTTCAGAGCCTCCAAGGGAGAGCTACTTTTCTACGTCGGTTTATAGCTAACTATGCCAGTATTACTAAAGGTTTCGCATGCCTATTGAAGAAAGACACACCTTTGATCTGGGATGAGAAAGCCCAACAGTCTTTCGATGCCATTAAGAAAGCTTTGGTATCAGCCCTTGTGCTTAGTCCGCCGGACTTTACATGAGATTTCATTCTTTATGTCATCGCGTCTCAAGAGACTATTGGCATGCTCTTGGTTCAGATAGATGATGCACGTGTCGAGCATGTTATCTATTATCTTAGTCGAAACGTAGTAGACGATGAACTAAGGTACACCCACATAGAAAAGTTGGCACTTGCGACTGTTCATGCAGTCCAACGTTTACGGCATTACATTTTTCTTCGAACAACCACTGTTGTAGCTCATATCAATCCGTTTCAGTTCATGCTATCACGATGCCTTATCGGGGGTAAATATAATAAATGGATTGTGATCCTTCAGGAATTTGATCTCGATTTTGCTTCTGCGAAATCAGTGAAATCATTGGTGTTCGCTGAACTTATGTCTGACCTTCCACGGCTTGATGAGGATGTCATTCATGAAGATTCCTTTGTGGATGAACACTTATTTCTTATCTCAACCGAGGACCCTTGGTATGGGGATGTCATTAGATATCTCCAAACTTTGAAGTTTCCTCTGCATTATTCACGAGACGAGCAACGGCGTGTGAGACATCACGCGAAAGATTATACTATCGTCGGTGACACTTTGTATTTCCAAGGAAAGGATTCCGTTCTCCGTCGTTGTTTGACTCATGAAGAAGCGGAATGGGTACTTAATGATTGCCATGCGGGGGCATGTGGTGGTCACTTATCCGGGCTTGCTATAGCCCAGCGTATTATGCGAGAGGGTTATTTTTGGCCTACTATCTTTAAAGATTGTATTAACGCTGTGAAGAGATGTCACCCTTTCTAGGTGTTTTCTCGGAACATACACTTGCATCCAGCACCCCTCCATTCGGTTTTCACTGTCGGTCCCTTCACTAAGTGGGGGGTAGATTTCATGGATTGCAAACCAGCTTCGGCTGGGGGGCATCATCATATTATTGTGGCCATGGATTATTTTTCCAAATGGGCTGAGGCCATGCCTACCGTTAAAGCCGATGGTGCTACTATAGCCCATTTCGTGTTCAACCAGATTATCACTCGATTCGGTATCCCGAAAGAGATTGTCACTGACCATGGTAGTCACTTTCAAAATAAGATGATGGAGGATTTGTCTCTCAAGCTTGGGTTTCGTCAGGAACACTTGTCTTCCTACTATCCTCAGGTGAATGGTCAGGTTGAAGCAGTAAATAAGTCTTTGAAGACCATTCTCCAACATACCATCCAACAAAGCAAGACCAATTGGCATATCATGTTATATCCTGCTTTGTGGGAATATCGAACCGCAATTAAGACTGCCACCAGGTTCTCACCATTCTAGTTAGTTCATGGTGTGGAGTCACTTTTACTGATTGAATGCAAAATCCCTTCACTCAAACTAGCCATAGAGGTCCTCCCTGATACGATGGAGATTGAGAAATGTTTATTACACCTCGAGCAACTTGACGAGCACCATTGAGATGCCGCTGTGGCCATTGATGTTAACAAGTGTCATGTCAAGGTTCAATATGATAGGTTTGTCCATCCCTAGCAATATGCTAAAGGTGACTTGGTACTCTTGTATGACCAAGCTAAAGAACCCCTGGGGGAAGGCAAGTTCAATCCCATGTGGCACGGTCCTTACATTGTGAGGCATGTCTTGGAAAAAGGAGCTTATGAGTTAGAAGATTATGAGGGAGTTGTCTTGAAGGAGCCTAGAAATGGTCTCTACCTCAAGCGGTATTACGCTTGAACCTCTGGTTCAGGCTGATACTTTTGTACACTATTGTATAGTTTTTCTGTACATAGTCTAGGTAGCCTTTTTGGTTTTCGGTTCTGTTGATTAGCCTCTGTTTGATTGACAGATGTCAGCGGGATATCCTACGTTCTTAGGTTTCGCGGATGGTGCTAGCCGACATATGCAGTAGCTTGCTTCTGCTACCTAGGTGATCTTTTCACCTGACCATCTAGTTGTGTCCTCAAGAGGTGCTTGTATCGGTCCTACATCTAACAATGTGGCTAAGTATAGTGCCATTGTTGAGATACTTCGGGATGCCATTTCACATGACATCCACTCTTTAGAAGTCCACTTGGATTCACAAATAGTTGTGTCTCAGCTGAATGGGCAGTATTGTGTACGAGACCCTACGTTACTACGGATTTTACTTAAGGTACGACTCTTGGAGAGACATTTTGTTTCAATTACATATATTCACATTCCGAGAAGTCATAATTATATATCTGATGCATACGCTAACTATGTATTAGATTGGCATTTGTCACATTCATCATGAGCACATAAATACAAAGACATTCATACATTTGTACCATACACACATATAGTAGAACTGAGAACCAAAGTTGTATATATATATAAATATGTCCAAAAATGGTAGTGTCATACAAGACTGGAGCCCGTAGCCCTAAAAAATCTACATATCGATCCAAAAAATGATGAGACCCTGGGATATCTATTCCCTCCGAAGAGGTCTAGCTACCGCCTTGACGGGATGTGTCTCATAGTAGTACTGTGCTGCATTGGCCATCCACTGCACCAACCACACCCACTCCCCGGGAACACCCACTACCTGGCGCTGCATGGCCTCAGGTAGTCGAGCCACCTCTATCGGTGGAACTCGAGCAAACATCCGTGATACGTTGCACCGCAACGTCTAGAGTGTGTGTCCTGCTGCGGCATCTACTGCCACCTCATCTCTACCCCGATGACCATGTCTCGAGAAGCCCTCTGGTCTCACTGGGCCTTTGTTTGCGAGAAAACAGTCACCCATTAGCACATGACATTACCACCAAAAGGATTTTTTGCATTTCAACTATAATAAAAGAATCCATAAAAATTTAAAAACACAAAACCAAAAGAGTACTCACCAATGTCTTTGAAAGCTGTGCCTGGGGGGAGCGGCATGTCACAATCCTATCTGAAGTCGATCCCCGCATAGGGATAGTCCTCTATAGCGATCACCTGCTGGTTCCACCAACGGAAGGACTCCTCAATATATGGTGATGCCAGACGGCCACCACCCTGTCGTGTCAGTATCTCAGCCCACCCGGTCAGGGCTGGATCTCGAAGACTGTGAGGAGAGACATCCACCCTCGGGATAAGTCCTGAAACTCTCTCAAAGAAGAAACTACAGAGGATGCTACCATACACAAAGTTTTTGGCCTTTGCCTCTTTTCATTCTGTTAGTTATGTCTTCATAGACACCAGCAGAGTAGTACACCAGTCGAATATAGTAGGCTTCAAGCATTGTGATGCGTAGAACATCACCGATATGGATGCCTGATGCAGTGCTTTGGATCCTTGATCCGCACTAGGATAGCCATAACGATCTTTGTACTCAAATCCGTTATGAGGTTGATTGGCACTTGACTTCCCACTAGTCATGTGTTGGCGGGACAATACCGTACTATGTAATCTTGCACAGTTATCCCACCACCCACGGTCCGTGACCGTAGACTAGCCACTTCCCTTCTATGGGACAAACCGGTAATAAAATCGATATCCTCTACATCTAGTGTTAGTGTTTTCCCGTTGAGAATGAAGTGTTGAGCATCCACGTCCCAGTAGTTGATCAAATGACAGAGTAGTAGGTTTTGGGCCCTTAAGACTCCGAGACTCCAGTATTGATATAAGCCACATGCTTGCAATGCTTGGTGTGCTTGCAAATCATTGCGCACAGCCTCATCTACCTAGTCATGCTCTCTTTCCCTCCACTCTAGATGTGAAAATCCTCACAGTAGATCTAAGAGATGATGTATCTCACAAGAGAATAATTATGATTAAGCAAGAAAATAGAAGAAGAGTGATACATGCAGTATAATGAGCAACAGAATAATATGGTATAGTAGAACTCAGAAAGAAGCAATAATAATTCGGTCATACTATGTTATTAATCACAAATGGACATATAAATAATACAATGCATGAGGAATTCGAATGCCTAAGGTGGCAATTCGAATTAGCCTTCATGGAGTGATCAAAGGATCACTAGAGTGTCATCGGAGCACAACTAGGTGTCCTCATGATCATCGGAGCGCAACTGGAAGTCTTCATCATCATCAGTGGAGTCATCAATGCTCAAGTAATTGTCAACCATCAGTCAAACTAACTCTGGTAGGTGTAACTGAGTGTAACTCAATGTAACTGAGTGTAACTCAATGTAACTGAGTGTAACTGAGTGTAACTCAATGTAATTGAGTGTAACTGAATGTAACTGAGTGTAACTGACTGTAACTGAGTGTAACTAAGTGTAACTGAGTGTAACTGAGTGACAACTAGACTGGTAGGTGAAGGAGGGCGAGTTGCTCCCTAAAATCAAGGAAGAAGGGCGCATTAAGCAATTGGAGGGCTAAAACTGAATAGTGAGAAGCTCATGGGGGCTGGCTAACTGAGGGATAGGTGCTGGACTGATGACTGGGATGCATGCAAACCCTAGAATGCATGCAAACCCTAAAAGGTGCATGCATGACTGAAAATGTAAATGATCAAAATACTGGTGGGACTAGGATGGAATATAGGAATATCCTAACACCCCCCCTTAATCCATCCTGGGCCCTGGTAACTAAGACCAAAGTTCACCCAATACAATGAATAACAACAATCAATAAACCAAGGAAGTGGGAACATTTCATGGGAAACATACCGCCTCCTCAAAAAATAGACTGTAAAGCACACATAAAAAAATAAAAGCTCCAAACTCAAGCATGTGTGATGCTTGGTCATATGTCTGGAGGTATCTTCTTCTTGGGAAGAAGTGGATCATGCTCAAAAAGCATGTGCTTGTACTTGCTCTTCAGATCGAATGTGATGAGAACAAATCCAATAGTATTAGAATGATCCTTGAACCTGTGATTCGAATAAGCTGAGGTAGGATCAAATTTTTGAATGTGCATATAGTCCTTTGTCTTGTCCTTCGAACCACCATGGGTGAGATTATGCCAAAAAGAACTATTACATGTTTGCTTGAAATCAAAATCAGATTTAAGACTTTCAAAACAGTTTCTTGAGATCTCCTTTGAACCAGCAAGGGTGAGATCAAAACTATCATATGCATGAGAAATTATCTCAAGCAGGTGGCAATGGCCATATTCTTCAATAACCTTCTGAAAGCATGTGCTAATGATCATATAGTAGTAAATAAGAGATGTTTGCTGAAGAGGAGCGAATGCATTACCTCCAATAGCTGATGTTACCTCTGAAATAATCATGTGATCATGATGCAAACCAACAAACTCTGGTGCAAGAGAGGATTTAGGACCTTCTGCAATATCTAGAGTGTGAACTGGCACAGAAAGAGAAGAAAGTTTGAGCATGAGCATAGAATCTGCAAGTTCTTTGTCAACAACTTCAATATGAGATGATACTGGTTCATGATCTGAGAGATCATCAAGGGGAGCGAATGCAACATGATCTGAGAGACCATCAGGAGGAGCGAATGCATCATGATCTGAGAGACCATCAAGTGGAGCAAATGCATCAACTTGCTTGCTTTTGAAGGGATTTGGACCAAATCCATCATTCTTTTTGCCGAATCTTTCATCCAGATGAGCCCATAACTCTTTTGGAGTTTCAATATCAAAGATGGTCGGGTACAATATGTAATCAGTCATAGTAAGCTTCATTCTTCCAATGTGCATGTCACCTTTATTCAACCATTTAATCTTCTTTGTAGAGGATTCGAATTCTCTTTCAAAATAGCAATCAAAGAGATCATGGCTCTTCAAATATGCTATCATTCTTGGTTTCCATTCATCATAGTTGAATGGAGAAAGAGGAGTAATTTCTTCTAAATTCATTGAAGTTTCAGAAGACCTGCAAAAACAATATAGAATAACTGCAACTGCTACTGCTGCAAAAATGCAGAAACTGCTGCAACTGTTGAACTCGAAATCTTGGTAACAACCTGCAAAAAAACTCTCAAGAATGGAGATAAACAATACTCTCAACATGCTCTGATACCATGTGAAAATCCTCACAGCAGATCTAAGAGATGATGTATCTCACAAGAGAATAATTATGATTAAGCAAGAAAATAGAAGAAGAGTGATACATGCAATATAATGAGCAACAGAATAATATGGTACAGTAGAACTCAGAAAGAAGCAATAATACTTCGGTCATACTATGTTATTAATCACAAATGGACATATAAATAATACAATGCATGAGGAATTCGAATGCCTAAGGTGGCAATTCGAATTAGCCTTCATGGAGTGATCAAAGGATCACTGGAGTGTCATCGGAGCACAACTAGGTGTCCTCATGATCATCAGAGTGCAACTGGAAGTCTTCATCATCATCAGTGGAGTCATCAATGCTCAAGTAATTGTCAACCATCAGTCAAACTAACTCTGGTAGGTGTAACTGAGTGTAACTCAATGTAACTGAGTGTAACTCAATGTAATTGAGTGTAACTGAATGTAACTGACTGTAACTGAGTGTAACTAAGTGTAACTGAGTGTAACTGAGTGACAACTAGACTGGTAGGTGAAGGAGGGCGAGTTGCTCCCTAAAATCAAGGAAGAAGGGCGCATTAAGCAACTGTTGGGCTAAAACTGAATAGTGAGAAGCTCCTGGGGGCTGGCTAACTGAGGGATAGGTGCTGGACTGATGACTGGGATGCATGCAAAATGCATGCAAACCCTAGAATGCATGCAAACCCTAAAAGGTGCATGCATGACTGAAAATGTAAATGATCAAAATACTGGTGGGACTAGGATGGAATATAGGAATATCCTAACACTAGAACCATCCTGGAGTGCAAAGCAAGAAATTTTTAGTCAATTTCATGTTTAAAAACTTCTTCACGGCCATAGCCGCAGGATAGATTGAAGACAGTTGCAGGTAGAAGCGGGCAGTCAGTTTTCTGACTGTGCGTTTGATGCCCTACCCGCGACCTGCACACTTACAGCCCGCAGGTAGCGCCGATGCCATTTAGGGCTTGGCCAAACAAAAGATCCCACCGATCAAAATTGAAATTAAAGCACTTAAATGAAAGGTATGGCAGTGACCACTAACCTGCTCCAGATGGTTCGTTGAACGGTCGCTTGTAACTCCCACGATCGACACTCAAAGTTTTAGGTGAAAACTTACCACTAAACTCCAAAATGGTGAATAGTGCAAATGAATTGAAAATTATTAAATTTTTATTACTATTTATAATTTTCTGGATCCACTTTTCTATAGTTTTTGCCATTTTGAGCCGTTATGAACTAATATCGTGTCATGGAGTAGTGTTTTTTCAACATATTTCCTCGGCGAGAATTGTTCTGAACCATTTCACACCTACGACAGGTACGTTTCACACCTGGCATATAGGTTAGATGCCATTTTCACATGCATTGTGTATTTGACCTGTTGACCATTTTTCATAAACCCTAGGTGCGACCCCGCTTCGTGATTGACACGGAACCTTCACACTGTTATAGAAGTGTCGTCATGTGGCGATAGGGCTTTCCCAAACATGGGTACCCTAGTTAGAACCCCATTATGCTTTTGGTGCCCATGCCGTTGTTTGTCCTCAGGATCGGGAGTCCTTTGTAGTCATGCCATGACATTGCGATGAAGACTCATACTCTACTTTGTCTTATGTTGGCCATCTCCC
The DNA here is from genome assembly GCA_027924585.1 of Larix kaempferi. Lineage (NCBI taxonomy): Eukaryota > Viridiplantae > Streptophyta > Pinopsida > Pinales > Pinaceae > Larix > Larix kaempferi. The sequence goes on along the minus strand of BSBM01000310.1, from coordinate 3,531,452 downwards.
TTAAGGACTCCCCTTAGTTATATAATGTTGTGATTGCATTGCATCATCCTACTTGCTGCTTGAGCCTTGTGTTGGCTCCCGCTTATTCAATTATTAGCCTGGTTCTTGAGCACTTTTCCCTGTCGAGCCCTGCAGAGCTTATATATTTTCCCTTCATAATTTGATGACCCTATGACCCTGAGGGAACACACCCCCGAGTGTCCACATCCTGCACGCACTTCCTTGCATTGAGCATAGGTATGTTCCACTGCTCGGGACTAGTCTGCTAGCTATTTGACACTCATTCCCTCACTTGTTGTACTATAAGCAATTTTATTCTTTTTCAAGCTTTTCCCAAATATGAAAAAGATCAAAAAAATCAAATATTCCAAAAAGCCTGACAGGATTATGGTAATTATTTTTTGTTGGCAGCTATTGTGTCACCTTTGAATAGAGCATTCATTCCACTTTGTACATTATGAGTCGGGACTATAGTTGGGCCTTAGGAGCTGTACTTGTTTCTCAGTTTTCTGCACCGATTGGTGAAGCTTCCAGTCATTATGGAGCCCTCTGTAATGCCTCATGCATTGTACAGTTTATGTCAAGTCTATACTTCCTAAGCCTATCCATTTGCTCATGCTCTTGTTCAAAGGAAGTCCTGAAACCAGTGTCGGCCACTCCTCAGATCTCTTGACTATTGCATGTCGGCCATCCTTATTGAGTCAGTCCGTTTCACCTGAGATCTTCCAAATCTTTCAACATTGCTGGTACCTCATGTTGGTTGATGGGGGATGCCTTAATGCCCTCCTTCCAGTGAGTCTCGTTCCGTTGACTTCAACTCATTTATTTCGGGACTTGAGGCTTAGAGTTCGGTTGAGTACCTTGAGGCTTGGAGTCATTAGTGGCAGGTTCTCTCGCCATCTACAGTTTTGGGAATACATCAATGCCCCTTGATCGATGGATTCATCCTAGTGTTTGACTTCAACCCATTTATTCACACTTTGATGATTGGGCTCTGTGCCTTGATGCCCATTTTCATTTTTGGTGGGTCATCTTGCATCTATTAACGGTATACATCATTGACTGGTAATCAGACAATGTCTCATCAGGTTCGACCCCAACCCCTATATTCACTTGATGGGACTTGCACCGTTGAAGGATTGTGTAGAAGACCCCAAACGATTGTGGCATTCAGTATGCTACATATGACTTTGACTTTACATCTGATACATCACCTCTCAGATTTTAGCAGTTTGTACCTCCAGTTTGCACCAATTGTCTTCTTTTCAGCAGAAGACCATATCTTACTATAGAGGGATCATGGCTATGATCACTTATGACATGTATCCATTATGTACTGCCTATTCATGGCCATTGTATCAGATTGTTGTACTATACCGACATGTATTCAGAGATATTATTGTATTATGACGAATGAACAATTCTTTCCACTTGTGTCTCCATCACTCCACTTCTGAGTTTTATAATGTATTTCGGCCATCGTAGCACTTTCAGTCTCTGACCTCACACATTAGGGGGCATCTATTACACAGAAATCGTCCACCCTCTGAGCATCAACATGCTTTGGCCTATAGGATCCATTTCAGTGACTCAGATCCATTTTTATCCTTCAGTGATACCAGTTTGCCATATTTTTGTTCCTACCTGCATGTTGCACCACTATAGCATGCGTACCCACGAGTTGGATCCCTATAGCCTGCGGGTATCAAGTAAAATGGTAAAAACCACTATTAATTACTTTTTACTCCCAAAAAGCGGTCATTAGGTGACCTTTCGCTCTCCATCTTCCCAAGTAACGTCTCAATGAGTCCTTTCACCTACCTTTGAGAGGACTATATATTGAGCACATATGGCTTATGGATGGGAGGAAGAAGAGAATAGTAAAGGCACTCTAGTGGATTTTTTCCCTATCTTGAGTCTTCACTCATTAATCCTTGTAGTTGTGAACCATTTATGTTCACCTTCCAAACTCCTCTCTAGTTTGAGTTTGCCATTCATGGAGGATTGAAGTGGTGGAGGCACAAGTGGATTGATCTAGATCTTGGTTCAGATTGGTTGCCGACGAGAGGTCATATCACTTTGTACTTCTTCTTGTTCATTAATAGAAATACTCATATTCTCGTCCATTCATGGTGTGAATGTTGTTTATTATACATTGGGTTACATTTGCTTATGATATTATGGACCATTGTTATTGATAATGTTAATGGTATTTATATATCACATGTACTTGTTATATATTGGTTGTCAAGACTAATTTGCATATTACAAGTGCTTGGATGTGCGCGGATTGAAAGCTCCAACGGGGATCTACATCAAACGTTGGATCGAGGTTGGTTACATTTCTCCATTATTTTAACATTGTAATTTATAATAGCATTGCTTTGAGAATTGAGTAGATTTCTGGTATTCATCTATCTGTTGTGGTATTCCCAAGTCATACTGAGTTTTCACCAATACAATGTTTGCTTCCAGTTCTCTCAAATATTCAATTTCTTTGAAAATTTCTATTGTAACATAGAATTTGCACTTTTGCAGATGGCATATGAACTTTATGGGATGTTAGATCGTCATGTGAGATCTGTGATGGGGGAAAAAATATCCATCATATAGCGGCGAGGAAGAATCCTTCTTTAGAAAAGTTGTAACTCCTATTTATAATGTTATTAAAAAGGTACTTGGCATCTACGTGCACCTTACATCAACCTATTGATAATGTATGTCATTCTCTATTATGATTTGCGATTGATGCTACCTTTCATTCTACTAATTTTATATGTTGTTCTCTATTATGCTTTGTCATTGATATATATGTTTCCCTTTTGAATAGGAAGTCTAGATAAATAGAAGTGGGACAACCAAACACTATTAGTGGAGGAACTATGATGTTTTGAATGAATTTTTCTGGTAAGGGGGATGTGTTTCAACATGCTAGGTAGAATTTATATATACCCAATTTTTACAATAATTTCATTCTATCTTAAACATGACTGTATTTATTAACATGTCAGTTGATCGTTTCCACCTAGACTCACCAATGCATGCAGATGCAGATTTTTTTATGTACCAAATGAAATTGAAAGAGATAGATCATCAATGGTCTAAACACTCCTATTTTGTTATATACATTAATGATATCGTTGCAACTTTTATGACATTTCATATTAGCAACTTGCTAATTGATTTTCTTATTGGAACCTCACACACACCCTTCAAATTGGAAACTTTGTTCTAGGGTCTTCATATTTGTTGTAATTTCTTGGAATGCCTTTAGCAAAAATTCATAAATTTCCCCTCACATCAAAGGTTACCCAGATCTAATCCTTCTGAAATTTCATCCTTAATGATCATCTGAAATATTAATTCATAGCAGCAAACAATAGGAAATATTTCACTTCACTTCAGCCTCCATTCTTGAGGTCTTATGCCTGCTTTTTCATCTAGGCACCTGTCAATATCTCAGTTTTCCTCAAAATAAGATTCATAATGGTTGTTATTTCCAAATATCAACTTTTGGTAGAGAACCCATAGAATATTTTCATATTTTAGATAAAGTATATGTAGGTCTGGGAAATATAAAGGATGTACCCTATTCTTGGACTGCATAGGAGGTTGATCTACCTCAGTATATTCCTCATTGGAAATGGTTGAACTCTGATGAGAAGCACTTTATTAGTCATATTGTGGCTTTGTTTGTGGCTTCTGATGGGTATTTTTGGAGAATTTGGCCAATTGTTTCATGAAATAATCTCAAGTATGTGGGTGCCAAATTGCAATTAAGAACAACCATCCAAAAACATATAATCTTGTGACAAAGAATTACATTTTAGGAGAAGAATCACTTGTTTCATGCAATTGAAATTGTGGCTTTTGTAGCTAAGAAAGCATATTGGGCTCTTCATTGGGTTGAAATATTTGAAATTTTTTCTAAAAGGATCCTTACATTTGCTTGTGTAAAGGGTATTTTTTCTCTGTTAGTTCTTTTTCAATTTTTTACTTGAAAAAACTCATGATCTACCAAAAAGAATATGGTGTGTATCCATTTATCCAATGGTGATATTCATCATAAAAATCAATTGTCTATGTTCCCCTGATAGCAGTTTATGTGCCTTCATCACTTAGTACTCAATAATAAATTTCCCACAATATATGGCATGACTATTTCTGATTCCTGGTTCTTGAGATTGAGCATTCGCAGGTTAAAGTTTTTATGTGGCTTCATTCTTGGCTCCAACACCAACATCATTTCATTGCTTGGCTATTTGATTACCAATGTTGTGTTATGTGGACCTAATGTTCTTTTCTCTTGAAAGAATTATATGTTAGTATTCTAATTTACAAGTAGTAGATGTGGACTTCCCAAGTTACAATGACATTTCTATGCTAGTGGTTTGACTTGGCAAATGGCCTATGTGATCTTCCCAATGACTGTCAAAATATGGGTCATGCAAGATTGGAGTTTTAGTTTTATATTGCTTCTAGGGTGGGATATGTGCTCTTACCTTGCCCTTTTATCTTTGTTTGATTGATATCGCCCCCACATTTTTATGTCAATGAAGAGTTTAATTCTTTGAAATCTTCTCATTGCTTCAATGTATTGTCATGTACATGGAACATCACTCATACTTTAACTATTCTTTGGATTCTCATGGCCATCTTATTTCCCTTAATTAGGAGATCAACATGGAAATCAAGGACACATTATAGAATGAAAATACCTTTGATTGAATGTGATCCAAATATGTTTCGATAGCCACTAGTAGGTGTGTTCTTTCCACCAAACATACTTCCTCTCACTTCTTGATTGGTTCATGCCAACTAGGGATGGGACTCAATGAGGTTTGAAGCTTGACTTTAAATACTTGGGAATGCATTCTTTAAACCTTCAATGAAGTTCACTACCTTTTTCAAATATGCAATTAATTTGTTTTGATCATGGCACTAGCTCAAGTCATTCTTTTTGTGTTTGATGACTAATTCATAAGGTTGAACATGGTTTCCTTCTTATGGTTTCTAGTGAGAAACTTCAACCATCTTAAAAACAACTTTAGTATGCTAGTATATGTCAAATATTGATGGCAACATATTTTAAACATCGGTCTTTAAGTTTTTAGTACAATGTTCTTAAACAATATAGTATAATAGTAAGAGTAGGATGTGTTGGACACAATAGTCACACTAAGAGGGGGGGGTGAATCAATGCATGAGCAATTTAAACCTTTTTTAGCTTCTATTAATCAATCAAGCAATATGTTATAAATTACATAATCATATTCATCATGATTCATAAGCACAATTAACACATAAAAGAGAGACACAATAATATATGTAATGTAAGATTTATTTATTTGCAGCGGAAGACTTCAATCTTTGAGATTACAATCAGCACCAACTGATAAGAAGAGCACCAACTCTTATGACAGGACCCATCCTAGTTTTCTTAGCTCCAACTAAGAAAGGGTTGAGGAATCCAATCCTCAGGTACAAGATTCTACTTGTAAGCTTGATGCCAATCTCTGATTGTCATCAATCTGTTGCAATCATATACCTCAGCTACTCAAGGATCATGCAAATTCACTTTCGTTTATCTGTGCATGTCAAAACTCACACGTGGGTTGTTTGTGTGTCTATAGAAGACCTCAAATTCAGACTGTTCAATCTCGAAGAAACAACTATGAAGAGGCTCAGATCTAGCAATAGTAACCATCATAAACACTCAAACTGTGTATTCAACTTGGACTCTAGGGCTGTCCATTCTTCAAAGGATTGACATCATTGTCACGTTGTGTAAAATCTCCAACACATATCAAAACCAAATTGTGTATATGGTGAGGAAGAAGTTCAAATCATGCCAAAAATGGACTGAGAATGCTTGCAAACTTTGTCAACTTCGGAGTGCATTAATCTTGTACCAGGGTCAAGCTTGGACTGTTTTTAGCATTGGGTGGTTTTGTCATTAAGGATGTCATTACTTCAAGACATCCTCAACACAGTGAAATTTTAGTCTGTTCAGGTGCTGGTAAAGACCTCACATAAGTAACCATCATCCAACACCAAAAATCGGACTGTTCAAGCATGAAGAACTTAGACTGTCTATGTTGAGGAAGACTTGAAAAATTCGGGACTACCATCCCTTAACTACTCGTATCTGAGTTTCCTTAGTCACCGAAATCACCTTAGTCCAATGCTGCAAGACACTGTTGTTGCTGGTCACCACCGAATTTTCTTAGTCGAATTGCCTCAGTACAAAACAATTCAAGCGAGCTCACTACATCATCTTTGTTGGATGCATTTGAGTGTGACCAAGCTTGTGTTTATATAGTCTTTGACGTTGTCCACATCCTTAAATTGAGGTCTAACTTTAAGGTCAAGGGAGGTGTGAGTTGTACTGTTTATTATTTTATTTTAACCCAACACTTCTTCAAATGTCAACCTTACCAAAAAAGTGATTTTAGGGTTTGTCGTAAGGTTCACAAGCTTCACATCAATGCATTTAGAAGCTCCACATGAATGCCAAAGATGATATGCCAATGATCAAGGGTTGCATCAAGAAACCAAGGACCCTTAGTCAAGGGTATGCACATGACCTCAAGATCAAGCAAGTGTGTCCACCACATCGCCAAAACCAAGGGTGTAGCAAGTGTCCAAGTTCTATCATGTCACAATAAGTATGGGTTCCATGACACAAGCTTCAAAACATAAGAGAACAATCAAGTCCAAGGGTATCATCAAGGACCCCATCACCATAACATTTATGACCAAGGACCCCATCATCAAGATGCCATATCATCATCAAACCCATCCTTGATCATTATCCACAAGCCATCGAGTGTGTCCAAGAGTCCAAGTGGGTTCCAATCCTTTCTCATGCCCTAGGGCCATCTCCAAGAGTTCCAGGACTCCATCAAGCCATCAATAACCATGCCAACCACAAATGACCACATAATGGGTCATTTGGCCCCTTTGGTGTTCCAAAGGCTTCTTTAACATGCCAAAGGAATTCATGGGCTTCTTCATAATACCAAGGGTATGTTCATGGGTTCCACAACATGTCAAAGACCATACCAGGTCATCATCATCATAATGGTAGCAATAATCGCATGCAATAGTTCCATGACCCCAACAAAAACATGAATGACCACAGAATGGGTCATTGATGTTTCTTCAACCCATACGTGGCTTCTCCATCATCTACAAGGGCTTCAACACCATCTCCAAGGTCTTCAGCATCATCAATAGGGTCTTCAGCATCGTCAGCAAGGTGGTGGCTCCAAGATCCAACCTTGTGGGTATAGGGACCTTGTCAACTGGATACAAGGTGCTTCAAAGCAGAACTCATCTCTGTAAGGGCTCCAAGGCATTGGATGTGAGGGTACTGGGATCATCCATACTTGTTCACTGCAAGTGGGACTTGGTGGCATCAATGACTACCTGTGGGGTCACTGCAAGTCCATGTTGGCATCAATGAAAATTCAATCAACATGATGTTTTTTTCAAGTTACATCTTAGTTATGAAAGGTAGTTTTGGAAGCTTTTTATGGATGTCTTGTTACAAATTAAAAAAATTACGAAGGTCTATGCACTAAGATATAAGTACATGTATTATGTGTAATAATTTTTGGGAAGATGATATAGTATCCTTGCTAAGAGTTATCGAATTTTAGAGAATGGCGAATAGGATATTGACCTAGATTGAATTCAGAGGCACTCGTGTCGATGGTGAACATCAATGCCATAACATGTTTGGGATTGTTATGATGAATTCTATATGGACTATCGCATGGTTCTAGAGGAACAAGAAATGGTTCACTCTATTTGATGTTGTTGCAGTATTCCTCACCTTTTAAACATTTTATTCATGTTTATTGATATTCTCAACAAATTCAAAGCTTTTGATTTGTTTCGGAAAATAACCCCTTTAAACTAAAAAAGTTGAAGTATATTTTTTACACTCCAAATATTGAAGTCTCTGGGCGTTTTTATCATCATTGGGAGAGTTTTGAAGTGGCCGAGGAAAGTATTGAAGTGCATGGGGTGTTTCTATCATCACTATGTCAATTTAGAAGTGCATGGGTGAAGTATTGAAGTGCCTAGGGGCAATTTTGAAGTGCATAGGGAAAATATTGAAGTGCATTGGGCAAGTGTTGAAGTGCCTGGGAGCAATTTGAATTGCTTGGGGAAAATATTGAAGTGCATGGGGAGTTTTACCATCCTTGGGATAATTTAGAAGTTCCTCGGAAAATATTGAAGTGCTTAGGGCATTTTTATCATCTTTTAGAGAATTTTGAAGTGCCCGGGACAAGTATTGAAGTGCTTGGGGTGTTTTTCTTGTCAATGGGTGAATTTTGAAGTGCATGGGGCGTTTTTCTCATCACTGGGTGAATTTAGAAGTGCATGGGGTGTTTCTATCATCATTGGGTCAATTTAAAAGTGCATGTGGCAAGTATTAAAGTGAGTTGGGGGGATTTTGAAGTGCTTTGGGAAAATATTGAAGTGCATGGGGAGTTTTTATCATCCTTGGGAGAATTTAGAAGTGCCTGGGAAAATATTGAATTTCTTAGGGCAATTTTATCATCTTTCAAAAAACTGATGTGCCCGAGGCATTTTTTCTCGTCACTGGGTGAATTTAGAAGTGCATGGGGCATTTTTCTCATCATCGGGTGACTTTAGAAGTGCATGGGTCATTTTTCTCCTCACTACGTGAATTTAGAAGTGCTTGGGGTTGTTATTGATCAATGTATGGATTCTTTTATAGTGTTGGGACGTTTTAAAACAATGATGGGCAAAGTTATCACTTGCTGAGGAAAATTTGTGTGGATTGAGGCATTTTTGTGATTGCCAGGGTGATTATATCATTGTCGAGTGTTTTTCTCCCTTGCATAGGGAAACTATTGAAGTGCATAGGGCATCTTTATCATCATTGGACGAATTTTGAAGTGTCCAGGGAAAATAATGAAGTGCCTGGGAAACCATGGAAGCAGATGGGGTCGTTTTTATCTTTGTTGGGAGAATTTTGAAGTGCCTGGGGAAAATATTGAAGTGTCTGGGTGTTTTTATCATCATTGGGAGAATTTTGAAGTGCTTGAGACATGTATTGAAGTACATGGTGCATTTCTATCACCATTGGGCAAATTTAGAAGTGCATGGAGTAAGTATTGAAGTGCCTCAAGGGAATTTTAAAGTGTTTGGGGAAAATATTGAAGTTCATGGGGATTTTTTTTCATCCTTGGGAAAATATAGAAGTACCTAGGAAAATATTGAAGTTCTTAGGGCATTTTTATCATCTTTGGGAGAATTTTGAAGTGCCAGGGGCAGGTATTGAAGTGTCTAGGGCATTTTTCTCATCACTGGGTGAATTTAGAAGTGCATGGGGTGTTATTCTCATCAGTGAGAGAATTTAGAAGTGCATGGGGTTTTTATTTATCAATTTATGGATGCTTTTATGGTGTTGGGACATTTTAAAATAGTTATGGGCGAAGTATCACTTGCCTAGGAAAATTTGTGTGATTTTACCCATTTTAAGTATTCACTGATAAATATGCAACTCTCCTACCATTCGACACCAAAGAGAATAAATTTTGGTGAGAAGATTGGTTGGAAGCTTGGAATTGGTCCAATAACTATCTCTCTATATAAAGGAAGTGGCCCACTACTGGGATATTCACTTAATTCTATCAACTTGTTGGAATGTTAAGATTCATGACCCCACATGTCCATTGGACCATTAAGGGATGAGATAATAAGTAGAGTCCCTACTTGCCCTGACTCTAGTTAGTGTAGTGGTGTTTCGTCGACACCTTCTAGTTGTGAGTGATCAAATACTGATTGTGAAATGTATAAATAAATCCATCCCCTCCTCATTCATACACTTGTTCATTCGAGAGTCTAGGAGTCGAGAGAGTCTAGAGTTGAGCTCTGGTGTATTTTCTTCTATTGCACTACCTTAGTAATCTACATAATCAAAAGCTTGAGTGTTATTGGAAAAAATTTGCCAAATTTTTACTATATTTTATAAATCAGTGAAAGATTCGCCAAGTTTTTACAATTTTTTATAATTAAGTGAAATATTCGCCAAGATTTTACAATATCTTATAATTTAGTGAAAGATTCGCCAAGATTTTACATCATTATATAATGAAATGAAAGATTCACCAAAAAAATTATCTATACATAATATATTATTGATAAAATCGCCTTCAAGTTTTCCTATATATCGAAGAGAGATTCGCCCATTTTTTATACATATAAATTTTGGGGAGTTCTTAAAATCATCCCTGAAGTGGAGCGGGTGCTTAATGATTGCCATGATGGGGAGTGTGGTGGTCACTTATCCGGGCTTGCTACAACCCAACGTATTATGCAAGCTAGCTATTTTTGGCCTTCCATATTTAAGTTTTGTGTTAATGCTGTGAAGAGATGTCACCCTTTCCAGGTGTTTTCTTAGAACATATGCTCGCATCCAGTGCCCCTTCATCCGATCGTCACCGTCGGTCCCTTCACCAAGTGAGGGGTGGATTTCATGGATTGCAAACTAGCTTCAGCTGGGGGGCACCACCATATTATAGTGGCCATGGACTACTTTTCCAAATGGGCTAAGGCCATGCCTACCGTTAAAGCCGACGGAGCTACATCAGCCCATTTCATGTTCAATCAAATTATCACTCGGTTCGGTATTCCGAAAGAGATTGTCATTGACCATGGTAGTCACTTTCAGAACAATATGATGAAGGATTTATCTCTCAAGCTTGGGTTTCTTCAAGAACACTCATCTTCTTATTATCCCCAAGCGAATGGTCAAGTTGAAGTAGTTAATAAGTCTTTGAAGACCATTCTCCAATGTACCATCCAACAAAGCAAGACTAACTGGCACATCATGTTATATCCTGCTTTGTGGGCATATCAAAATGCAGTCAAGACTACCACTGAGTTCTCACCATTTCAGCTGGTTCACGGTGTGGAGTCACTTTTACTGATTGAATGCGAGATCCCTTCGCTTAAACTGGCCATAGAGCTCCTCCCTGATACGACGGGTCTTGAGCAATGTGTAATCCACCTTGAGCAACTTGACGAGCAACGTCGAGATGCCGTTGTGGCTATAGATGCCAACAAACATCATGTTAAGGTTCAGTATGATAGGTCTATCCATCCCCGGTAGTATGCTGAAGGTCACTTGGTCCTCTTATATGACCAAGCTAAAGAACCCCTGGGGGTAGGCAAGTTTAACCCCATGTGGCACAGTCCTTACATTGTGAGGCGTGTCCTGGAAAAAGGAGCCTATGAATTAGAAGACTATGAGGTGACTGTCTTGAAGGAGCCTAGAAATGGGCTCTACCTCAAGCGGTATTATGCTTGAACCTCTAGTTCAGGCTGATACTATTGTATAGTTGATTCTGTAGATAGTTTAGATTTCTTTTGGTTTTTGGGTCTGCTGATTAGCTTCCGTTTGATTGACAGATGTCAACAGATTTTCCTACATTCTTAGGGTTCACAGATGGTGCTAGCCATCATACGCAGCAGCTTGCTTCTACTGCTTGGGTTATTTTCTCACCTAACCACCTTGTTGTGTCATCATGCGGTGCTTGTCTTGGTCCTACATCTAAAAATGTGGTTGAGTATAGTGTCTTCATTGAGCTACTTCGGGATGACATTTCCCATGGTATCCAGTCTTCAGAAGTCCACCTGGATTCACAACTAGTTGTGTCTTAGCTGAATGGTCAGTACCATGTGAGGAATCCTACGTTACTACAGAAATTCGTAAGGGTAAGAATCTTGGAACGACATTTTGTTTCAGTGACATACATACATATTCCAAGAAGTGTTAATCATATATCTGATGCATACGCTAATTATGTATTAGAATGGCATTTGTCACATTCACCATGAAGCACACAAATAAAAGAAGACTTTCATACATTTGTACATACACACATATAGTAGAACCGTAGAACCAAAGTTTTTTATAAATATGTCCAAAAAGGGTAGTGTCATACAAAACTGGAGCCTGTAGCCCTCAAAAATATACATGTCGATACAAAAATGAGATCCTGAGATATCTACTCCCTATGATAGGTTGCGCCGCAAGGTCTATAGAGTGCACCCTGCTGTAGCATCACCTGCCTCATCACCCCTGCCTTGGAGACCATGTCTCGGGAATCCATTGGGTCTCACTGGGCCCTTGTCTGCGAGCAAACAGACAAACATTAGCATAGGATACTACCACCAAAAATATTTTGCATTTACATCTATAATCAAAAATCCATAAAAATTTAATATACACAAAAACCTAAAAAGAGTACTCACAAATATCTACGAACACTGTGTCTGGTGGGAGTGGCATGTCCAGATCCTTGCGGAAGTCTATCCCTGCATAGGGATAGTCCTCTATGGAAATGACCTGTCGGTCCTACCAGCGGAAGAACTCCTGAGTATATGGTGACACCAGACGGCCACCACCCTGTCATGTCAAGATCTTAGCCCACCGGGTCAGGGCTGGATCGCGGAGACTATGAGGAGGGACATCCACCCTCAGACTAAGACTCAGAACTCTCTCAAAGAAGAAGCTGCACAAGATACTCCCATACTCGAAGTTTTTGGCCTTCCCGTCTTTGCATTCTGTCAGTTGGGTCTTCATAGACCCCAGTAGTGTGGCACACCAATCAAATACTATAGGCTGCATGCATTGTGATGCATAGAACATCACTGGCCTGGATTCCTGGTGCAGAGTTTTTGAACCCGTTATCCGCACTAAGGTAGCCACAATGATATTCATACTCAGATCTACTATGGCATTGATGGGAACCTGACTTCCCACCAATTGTGTGTTTGTGGGACAATACCACGCTATGTAATTAAGGACAGTGATCCCACCACTCATAGTACGAGACCGAAGACTGGCCACCTCACCTCGACGGGACAAACCGGTAATGAAGTAGATGTATTCCACTTCCAGTGTGAGGATTTTCCCATTGAGACTGAAGTTCTGTGCATCAACATCCCAATAATCTATCAAGAGGCAGAGTAGTAGGTTTTGGGCCCTCAAACCCCCTATACTCCAGAATTTGTACAACCCACATGCTTGCAATGCTTGTTGTGCTTACACATCGTTGCGCACAACCTCATTTACTTGGTCATGCTCCCTCTCCCTCCACTCTAGAACCATCCTGGAGTGAGGAAAAACAAGGATTTTAGTCAATTGCTTTTGCAAATTCAACTTCACGGCCGTACCCGTGGGCTATTTTGTATATAGGAGCGGGTACCCGCAGTCACCCTGTGCATTGACTGCGTGTATCGTGCCCTACCCATGACCCACATAGTAATAGCCCGTGGGTAGCGCCGAAGCCAATTAGGGCTTGGCCAAACTAAAAATCCCACCACTGAAAACTAAAATGAAAGGTATGGATGAGAGTACCAACCTGCTTCGGACGGTTTAATGAACGGATGCTTGTAGCTTCTAGAATCGGCAACTGAACTTTCAGGTGAAAACTAACCACAAAGCTCCAAATGGGTCAACAGTAAAAATGAATTGTAAATTGTAAATTTTTATTACTATTTATAATTTTCAGGACCCACTTGCCTATAGTTTTTACTGTTTGATGTTGTTATGGACTAATATAATGTCATGGAGTAGAATTTTTAATCAGATTTCTTCAGCGAAAGTTGTTTTGGACCATTTCACACCCACAGCAGGTACGTTTCACACCTGGCATATAGGTTAGATGCCATTTCCACATGCATTATGCATTTGACCTTTTGACCACTTTCATAAACCCTAGGTGCGACCTCGCTTCTTAACTGACACAGAACCTTCACACTGCTATAGAAGTGTCGTTATGTGGCGATAGGGCTTTTCCGAACATGGGTACCCTAGTTAGAACCCCTTTGTGCATTCTGGTGCCCATGCCATTATTTTTCCTTAGGATTGGGAGTCCTTTGTAGTTACGCCATGACATTGTGATAAAGACTCATACTCTACTTTGTCTTATGCTTGCCATCTCCCTTAAGGACTCCCCTCAGTTATATCATGTTGTGATTGCATTGCCTCATCCTGCTTGCCGCTTGAGCCTTGTTCCGTCTCCCGCTTACTCAGTTGATAGCCTGGATCCTGAGCACTTTTCCTTGTCGAGCACTGGAGAGTTTATATTTTCCCTTCACAATTTGATGACCTTTTGACCCTGAGGGAACGCCCCTCGAGTGTCCACATCCTGCATGCACTTCCTTGCATTGATCATTGTTATGTTCCACTGCTTGGAACTAGTTTTCTCCCTATTTGACACTCGTTCCCTCACTTGTTGTACTATAAGCAATTTCATTCTTTTTCAAGCTTTCACCAAATATGAAAAAGACCAAAAAATTAAATATTCCAAAAATCCGGATGGGATTATGGTTACTACTTCTTGTTCGCAGCTGTCGTATCGCCTTTGAATAGAGCATTCATTCCACTCCATACGTTATGAGTTGAGACTATAGTTGGACCTTAGGAGCTATACTTCTTTCTCAGTTTACTCCACCGATTGGTTAAGCTTCTAGTCATTATTGAGCCCTTTGTAATGCCTCCTACATTGCACAGTTTATGTCAAGTCTATGCTGCCTAAGTCTATCCATCTGCTCATGCTCTTGTTCAAAGGAAGTGATGAACCCAGATTCAGCCACTCCTCAGATCTCTTGACTATTTGCATGTCGTCCATCCTTATTGAGTCATTTCATTTCACCTGTGTTCTTCCAAATATTTTAGCGTAGCTGGTACCTCGTGCTAGTTGATGGGGGATGCCTTAATGCCCTCTTTCCAGCAAGTCTCGTTCCGTCGACTTCAACCCATTTATTCCGGAACTTGAGGCTTAGAGTTCGGTTGAGTAACTTGAGGCTTGCAGTCATTAGTGGCAGGTTCTCTCACCATCGGCAGTTTTGGGAATACATCAATGTCCCCTGATTGATGGATTCATCCTAGTGTTCGAGTTCAACTCATCTATTCACACTCCAATGATTGTGCTCTGTTCCTTGATGCCCATTTTCATTATTGGTGGGTTATCTCACGTCTGTTAATGGTATACATCATTGACCGGTAATCAGATGATGTCACATCAGGTTTGACCTCAACTCCTTTATTCACTTGATGGGATTTGCATAGTTGAAGACTTGTGTAGAAGACCCCAGTCGATAATGGCATTTAGTATGCTACTTATGACTATGAATTTACATCTAAGATATCACCTCTCAGATGTCAGCAGTTTGTACCTCCATTTTGCACCAGTTGTTTCCTTTTTAGCAGGAGACCATATCTTACGGTAGAGGGATCATGGCTATGATCACTTATGACATATGTTCACTATGTACTACCTATTCATGGCCATTGTATCATATTGTTGTACTACCGACATGTATTCAAGGATACTATTGTATTATGACGAGTGAGTTGCTCTTTCAACTTGTGTCTCCATCACTCCACTTCTGAGATTTATAATGTATTTCGGCCATCGTAGCATTAGTCTCTGACCTCACACATTAGGGGGCATCTGTTACAGCGTAATCTTCCACCTTGTGAGAATCAACACTCTTTGGCCTAGAGGATCCATTCCACTGACTCAGAACCACTTTATATCCTTCAGACACTATTTTTCCCTATTTTTTCCCTTGTACACTAGCTGCATCACTATAGCCAGCGTACCCGCTAGTTGCATCACTATAGCCCGCGGGTAGCATGTAAAATGGTAAAAATCACTAGTTTATTACTTTTTACTCACCAAAAGAAGTCATTAGGTGACCTTTGGTTCTCCATCTGCCCAAGAAACGCCTCGATGTGTCCTTTCACTTACCTTTGAGAGGACTATATATTGAGCACATATGGCTTATGGACAGGGGGAGAAAGAAGAGCAAGAGAACTCTAGTGAATTTTTGCCCAATCTTGAGTCTACACTCATTGATCCTTGTAGTTGTGAACCCTTTATGTTCACCTTCCAAACTCCTACCATAGTTTGAGTTTTCCATTCATGGAGGATTGAAGTGGTGGAGGCACAAGTGGATTGATCCAGATCGTGGTTCATATTGATTTCTGGCAAGAGATCGTATCACATTCTACTTCTTCTTGTTTATTAATAGAAATACTCATATTCTCGTCCATTAATGTTGTCCATGTTTTTTTATCTTACATTGGGTTGCATTTACTTGTTATATCATGGGCCATTGCTATTGATGATGTTAATGCCGTTTATATATTATATGTGCTTGTTGTATATTGGCTGTCAAGACTAATTTGCAGATTCAAGTGCATGGATTGAAAAGCTCCAATGGGGATCTACATCAAACATTTGGATCGAGGTTGGTTACATTCTCCATTATCTTAGCATTGTCATTTATATAGCATAGTTCTGAGAATTGAGTTGATTTCTGGTAGTCATCTGTATGTTGTGGTCTACCCCAAGCCATAGTGAGTTTTCTCCAACACAGGTTCGATGAATGTTCTAATCCCTACATTCTTCTTTTGTAGTTATAATGGATCCATCCTTACTCTGATGTATTAGTTTTGTTATGGGTTTCCTTCCAAAATTTCTTTGATGGTTTCATTGCCTCAGGTCTTACTTAGATTTTATAGAATCTAATACATATTAAACATCTTGTTTGCAGGGGTCCCTAAGAAGAGCATAAGATAACATCTTGATGAAATACAACCATTTTCTTAAGTGAGAAAAAGGGACTAACCTATGTATTGAAACTCTAAGTTTCTACCAAAGCACTATTAATTGAAAAGAAAGTTCCATTGTATAGGCATTGGGTAAATGATTTCATTGATGGTGGAAGTATTTGGGGCTTTATGAAAGCCACATGATGGTCATGAGGCACTTTTCCATGCTGACAGAGGGTATACCCTAAACCCTAATGTCTCGTGTGTTGTTTAGTTTGGAATTTTGAGTTTGAGAGATCTCGACAGTTTTAGGGTTTGTGGAGAGAGAAAGTGCATGACCAAAGCGTATCTCTCGGTATGCATGTGCTCCTTTCAGAGGTCATTGTTGTAACCAAGATGAGTCAAATATTAGGTAGTGTTCCTACTCCCCTTTCTCTGTAACAAATTCCTCTTTGCAACAATTTCTTTTATATGATGCAGTATTAATTCGTTCTTTGTTTTCTTGTTTATAATGTTCACGTGTTGGTTTGGAGGTTGGTCATTCAAGCAATGGGGAGGCTCCAAGAGCGATAGGCCCTGGTAAGACCCTTGCCCCTGGAATTTACCTCATTCCATGAGAATGTTTTGGAAGCTTCGGTGTTTTTAGTTTATGGTTGCGCTGGAGTGACAAGGGATTTTAACGCCATCCCTAGTTATCAGTTTCTTTTGTTCGATTGTCTCTGTCTGCAACATTGTTGGTCTTTAGGGAAAGTGATTTCATTTTTAATCCTTTTGGGCATTGTTTCTGTATTTTAGAGAGGTTGTCACATACCCCAACTCTAGATATTTTATGTTATGCAGAAAACATTATGTTTTATTTTTATTGTAAAGTTTTATGACTATTGACCAAGTCGGGGCATGGATGAATGTAATTAATTACTTTGAATATTTTATTATAAAGAAATAAAAGTGGAGACAAACATCCAAAGGAGACTGTTGAAAGAGTGTTCACTGACCCACTATGAGGAATGGACTGTGGTGGAGAGCAATATGACACTTGGAAGCATTCTCAACTCACTCTAACTGTTGCAGGGGGCAACTTACCTACTTTTATGGTCATGTTCCCCAAGAAAGTGGAACTGAGCAGGTGGCTCATTTATTCCAATAAACTGACCAAAATACTTAGGCATGCTACTTATCTACCCATCGAATTAAACAGGGGGTTGCTCATTTCTACCTTGTGATAATTTCAGTGCACAAGAGATTTGATGAGGGGAAAGTTAGAAGTGATTAAGTGAATTAAGACTACATTCTAAACTAGTGTAGCCACATTGTCGAGTTCAATATTGCTAAAAGAAGGAAGTACTACTGTTGAGTTGCAAAGGAATTTATTCCATTATTCCACACAGCATCTTCGTCCTGGTGGTTCAGTGAACAGGCTCGGGGGTCCTAAGGAAAGTAACTTGGCAGTCTTTAGGAGTTGGTTGGGTGGAACGGGCTCCTTTGGCTATTTGTTTCTTCTACAGATTTCCAGGTTCATATTGTGTTATCTTATTTACTTCTATCAAGTTAGTATAATAAATCTGAATGTTTTGTTTTCAGTTACCCAAATAAATATTAGATATTCTGCACTATTAATGAATATTTTATTTCTGTAATTTATATCTTTTAGGATAAAATGCAATATGAATGATATAGTTAAATGATAGAATGATTGAATAATAAATGTTCCCTGCATTTTGTTCGGATATCCACATCATCATTGTTAGGGTTTTGCATGCAATTAGGGTTTGCATGCATTTTGCATGCATCCCAGTCACTAGGTTGATGCCTCCAGCACCTTATCCACTTCCTTCTAGCACCCGGGAGATTCTTTCCTCAGATTGCTAGCCCTCCTAGTCATGAAGGCACCCACATCTCACCTACTGCCAGAGAAGGGTGCACTTCCTCACCTACCCACTCAGTTAGCTCCAATTCTCCTTAATTTGAGGCTAGTTTCACTCCTGACTGATTGTTTCACTCCGTTGGACCTCTAGAATGACTAGATGAATTGTTCTGGCTTCGGTTAGCCTCCCATGCACCCTCCACTGAGCCTTCTTCCCTATATCAATGCTACACACTTCAGTTACACTCAGTTAGACTCATATTGACACCTGGATGACTGGTTCTTGTGCATTGATGACCACCGCTGATTGATGATGAGGACTCCTAGTTGGAGCCAAGCTATGCCATTCAGTTAATTCGAATGACCTCCTTAGGAAATTCAAATTTCTCACTCATTGTGACATTATTGCATTGTATTTTCACCCTTACTAGGATACTGAGCACCGATGCAAGTTTATGCACAGTTTACACCATATTTTCTGAGTTTCATCTATTGTGATTGATTTACTTGTTCATTAGATATGTTGTGACTAATTTTACATGGTATTAGAGCCATGGAAGGGACAAGATTTCTTTTCTACAGGTGTTCTACATGAAGACTGAGCAATTTTTGCTCACTTTGCAGCAGTTTTCTGCAGTTGCAACACTTTCTGCAATTGCAGCTATTGCTCCATAGTGGTTATTGTTTGTGTGTGATTTGTAGGTTTCTTACTTCCTCCATTTGCATTCGCTATTGCAGAGATGGAGGATTCTTCTTCACAAAATCTTCTTACTCCATTCAACTATGATGAATGAAAACCAAAAATGATTTCATGTTTGAAGAGACAATGTATTTTTGATAAGTGCATTGGTATTACAAGAGATTTTGATTCCGATAAAGAGGAGAATGATTAGATTAATGACTGTCACAGAGCTTTTGGGACAATATGTCTTGCTATGTCGCCTTGTATGCACTACCTCAGTACTATTGCTGAAAATCCAAGAGATCTATGGGCCCAAATCAATAGAGAATTTGGAAAGCAAGAAGAAGAGGATCATGCTAGCCTTTTGGAGAACAAGCCCAGTGATATCTCCTTATGTGCTCTCTCTGATTATGTCTTGGCCTCATCCATTGTTCAAGATGAAGAAGAAATTGTAGATTTAACACTCATTCTCTCAATATCTTCTATTTCGAATTCTGAGCAAGATAAACCAGCTCATACTCTAAATTCCGAAGAGGTTCTTGAATCCTCTCTTTCACATGAGTTTGTCGGCATGCAGAATAATGATCTACTTGATGTTTTGGAGGTAAAATGTGATTTTGGAGGTGAAGCATTCGTCCTCCTTGATTGCATGCCTCCTATAAACTTTTGTTCTATCATTAGCATAGTTTCTCATTGTTTTAATGAAGATGAATAGCACTACCATTCGCTTGAGTTCAATTCTCATGCACTTTTTGTTGGTTTTGATCTCACCCTTGTTGGTTCAAAGAAGATCTCAAGAAACCATTCATCTATTGTTGGAGCTGATTTAACTTCTACTGATAAGAAGTTCAAGTTTCAAGAGCTATTTGATCTTATTGGAGCTTATCCTACCTCACTTGGTTCGAATCATAGGTTCCAATATCATCCCCATATTTTCAGATTTGTTCTCACCATTTTCGGTATGAAGAGCAAGTTCATAAAGTCTCCACATTTGCTTGCATCCACTGATGGAGAATTCAAGCACATGTTTTTGGAGCATGACCCATTTACTCCCAAGAGTAAGATACCTCCAGACATATCCACTTGATTTTTGAGAAGTTAAATCTTTTAGTGTGTTACAGTCCATTTTTGAGGGGGGGGTTTCCCATGAGATTTTCTCCATTTCCTCGGTTCATGGATTGTTCTTTATTTGGATTATTATTGTATTAGGGTGACCTTTGGTCTCAATAACCAGGGCCCTACATTTTATTTTTTACATCATAGTATAGCTTGAGGAGGGGTGTTCGGGTATCCACATCATCATTGTTAGGGTTTTGCATGCAATCTCTTAGGTTTTGCATGCATTTTGCATACATCCCAGTCACCAGGTTGATGCCTCCAACACTTTATCCACTTCCTTCTAGCACCCGGGAGCTTCTTTTCGGGAGTTTTAAATATTTATACATCTTGTGTAGTCCTAAAAATACACTAGTTACACTGAGTTAGACTCAGATTGACACCTGGATGACTGGTTCTTGTGCATTGATGACCACCGCTGATTGATGATGAGGACTCCTAGTTGGAGCCAAGCTATGCCATTCAGTTAATTCGAATGACCTCCTTAGGCAATTCGAATTTCTCACTCATTGTGACATTATTGTATTGTATTTTCACCCTTACTGGGATATTGAGCACTGATGCACGTTTATGCACAGTTTACACCATATTTTCTGAGTTTCATCTATTGTGATTGATTTACTTGTTCATTAGATTTGCTGTGACTAATTTTACACATTTTTTCACACACTGTTTCCAGTGTCGTACTTTAGTACAGGGAGGATAGAATTACAATAAATGTGAAATGAAGTACTATAAATAGATTCGAAGTGTTGAATTTATAAACAAATCTATTTTATTTCCAGAATAAATGTATGATTTATTTATGTATAAATACATTTCTCCTTTCAGATAATTGCTAACTAGGAAACTTAAATATTTATACATCTTGTGTAGTCCTAAAAATACCAATATATGCATCAAATGAGCTCATATATATCAAATGTTTAGACTATGTCTACAGTTTAAACATTTATAAGAATCAAACAAATTACTTCTAAGTATTGTTTTCATTTCTTTTCCTTTTAGTATTTCGCATAAATATTTCATATTTAATTTATACATTTTCAAGAAAACAATTATAAGTTAAACAATAACTTAAAGTCTTCAAAACATCGAATTCATAGTGCTAGCCTTAACCAAAATATAGTATCATATTGCAACAAAGAAATATTAAATTTACAATATGATTATTATCCACAGTTAATAATACCAATCTCTAGCAATTAAAGTATCAGGAAAATGTCTCAGGGCTCAGACCCTATGGCTAACACACATCGTAACATGTTGTAAATGTTTTCATAGTAAGGATTTCATAAGAGAAGTGTGAGTCTAGGGAATCGAAACTCTCGGCCCAAGATTTTTTAAACCGTAACCTCTACAGTAGATTTATTAAAAATAGCTCTACAGCTTGTTATAGTAAAGTAAATAGTTATTTCCAGTAATGACGAGGTCTTGCCCAAGTTTTCTTAAAAACTCTAAACATTGAAATTCTTAAACCTAGAAATGATGAAGGAAGCCGAGAGTCATTTATTAAACAACGCAATATTCTTTTAGTAGGGTATAAACCCAGGTTCACAATCCACAATTATTTTACACAATGGTAAAAGAAAATAGTAACAACGATGAGTCTTTCCCTTGAATATCAATAACAGAGTTTAAACAAATATTTAAACATTTCCACTTCAACATCAAACTGTAACAGCTTTTACGGAAAAACATATTAAAACGTTGCGAGCTACATCTCAAGGGACAAATCCCTCGTAATCATTGGCTTCACAAATTAAAAAGGTTGGACATCAAGTCAACTACTCAACAACACATACGCCTTCAAAACTTGGAAAAACTACAAACAAGAAAAACCATTTTGCAACTGTTGGAAACCCTTGGAGGATGTCACCAAGGCTTACCAGATATACAAGTATCATTTTGTTACAGAAAAACACCAACACCTTCCTCATAAAGCAAACCTTCCAAACAATACATACAATGCAAGGTTAAAACTAGAATGAAAGTTTGAAAGAAAGGACAATGGCAGCAGTTAACTACTGAAAAACGTAAGTGAAGTTTAATACATTACTTGACTCTTCTTTACCGACTTCTTCCACACAGACTGTATGTGCTCGGAGCACTGCATCAAACTCGATTAAGAAGAGCCCAAACCCGGTTCGTTCTATTTACATTACCAAAGCACATCGAACACTTAACATTTCACAAATGCTCACAATGTTACCCGAAGGGGTCAACATGATTACACTCATGAAAACTTCATACTGTAAACACTGCAAAACCATCGAAACATTTGGTGAAACCCTTCTAGCAGCACGTCGCAGAATCAAAACCTGAATGCATGACATTTGGTTGTTAACCCTGTACATCACATTTTCTTTTACAACACTCTTATGACCAGTTGTAGGTAGTTGGTCACGGCATCGAAATCCTGGAGGGAAGAAGCAAGAGTTAGTTACAAACCCTGAGAACCAGAGAGCCTGTCGGCCTCCCACTCCCCTCTCTCATGCAAAATGAATGCTTCAGACATGGTCTCGATGACGATCTAGTGGAAGGTTAGGGTTTATCCCAAAACCCGAGAACACCTACAAGATCTACGGTGGCGATCCATCCACCAAGGATTGCAACATTATGATCACCAACCGCATTAAATTTCATTAAACAACAATTTCACCAACGTTGAAAAAAATTGCCAACACAGATTCCCAGCTAGGACTCTACCAAACTAAACCTTGCATAGCTCGGTAAGTTTACATTGCCTAGTTAACAATCACCACCTTACCGCTAGCATTGTTCACGTGAAGGTTTCCACGAGAACAACCATCAAACATTCCACTATGATGGAAGTCGAAAGCATTAATATCAGAGATTGGTTCGAGCGCCTTCCAACGCATACCTGTTATAGCTTGAAATGACACCTCTCCGTCCGTGACGACACTTGTTTCCCTTGGTCGCATGACGACACTTCTTGAGATCAAGTTCAGTCACACAACAGGACATTTCTGGATGGAGGAGTCATTTGGGACACTAAAAATGGTTGAAATTACCTCATTCTTGACCCATTTGATGTATATGACCCTTAGGAACATTTTTCCAGACCAAACCATCTCCTGAAAATGAGCAGAAAAGCCTGTTTTTGGCCATTTTTCACTATGAGCGCGACTCTACTGTTATAATAGTAGCGTGTGTACGCGACTTTACCTCATTCAAAGTAGCGCCCATTGCCATATGTACGCGACTTTGTCTACTATAGAGTAGAGTACACACTTGTTTTGGTCAAAAATCTCGAAATTCGAGTAAGTTAAGTTGGTTGGGAAACCTCTTGAGTGGTTATAACTTCTTTTCCTCTTCCTCATTGATTATATAAGGAGGGTAGAAGGGCCATGTGAAGGGAGCAAGCCCAATTACAAAGTTATGCTGGAGGAATGGAGACCCTCATCCCCCTCTCTTGTGCTTCAGTTTTGGTAAACCCTAGTACAATTGCTTAGAGGTTGGGATCCTTGGAGAACGGAAGCAGGAGACCTTGAATCTAGGTTTCGTGAAGTGCCAAGCTTGAAGGAAGGTATAACTTTATGTACTTGCTTTCATTCATCAATAAAGATCAGACGTTCTTCTCTTTCCAAATATGACCTATTAATGTGTCTCAGATTTGATTATAGTTTGATGTCTCTTTATGTTATGGATATCAGTCTTATATATGTAGTCAAATGTATTTGAGAAAGGTATCAAGTTGTTTTGCAGGTCTGGGCATTGCAACACTGGATAAACATTGAAGAACAAGGGAGGCAAAGCTAGGATCAACCTTCTGAATAAGGTGCCTACATATCTAAACCCTAATCTCTTCATTTATTTGTTATACTTGCAGAATGCTTGTAAGTCTATCTTTATCACCGTAAGTTGGTAGTTTCTCCCCTGAACTATAGGTGCATTTTCCCCACAACAGAATGGCGACTCCGCTGGGGAAAGCCTAACTGCTTAGGGGTATCCAAGGTCATTTATTTAGTCTTGTTTGATGGTCTTTGTTCATTTTATAGATTAGGATCAGTTAGTAGGCTCTGTTTGACCCTCCTGGGCTTTTTACAGACCCTTCCCATCCCTTGCAAACCTTTGTGGACCCAGTTTGGGGGTTTTAACCCCGTTTTTTAGACTTTTTTTTTTGTACGCTACTGTTTGTACCACACAATAGCGCCCATACTACTATGAGCGCTAGTTTCATTCATACACAGTAGTGCCCATACTGCTATGAGCGCTGGTTTCCTTCATATACAGTAGCGCTCAAAATCTGGGTTTGAAATTTTTGAGTTTTTGGGTTGTGGACCCAAATCTGGGGGCTGTGGCTGCATTTTTGGGGGTCCCTGATGACCTTAGGTCTGTGTTAAACCCCTGTAGGTGGTCTCCCATCCTTGTATTGATCCTACATTCATGATTTGAACCTCTTTTGATCAATTTGGGTTTGTTTGGAAAGTTTTGGGGTTTGTTGACTTAAGTTGGGGGGTTGTGGACTTGTTTGGTGTTTTGTACCCTAATTTGAGTCTGATTGAACTTGCTTGCCCCATTTCCACTGGATTTGAAACCTCTTGAGTCTTTTTGACCCTGTTTGTATCTATTTGAGTGAAATTTCTCTTTTAGGTTGGTTTCTTGTCCTCCCTTATGCTTTTAGTTTTTCTTTTGTAGTGAAAGCTCAAGTGTTTTGGCTGTTGTTCAAGACCTTGTTTGCATTGTTTACGTGCAGACCTGACTTTACCAAACCATACTTCTTCGTAGGTCATTCGCTTCGTTTGGGTCTAAAAGTAGTTTTTGTACTCTTTTCCCAATGTTTGGCATGCTTACATCAATAAGAATTTGAAAGTCATATTGGTAGCTTTTACTGTTTCATAAAGAGAACCTGAAAGTTTCTTTGCTTTGCTTTGATAGTAGGTTAGTTTCAGTTTTTGTTTCTTACCTTTGAAAAGCATAAAGAATTTTGATTTATCTTATAAATAGAGTACCTTGCAAGTGGCTTAAAACATTTTAGAGTGCTTTGCATCAAAAAGAACAAGTTTTCTTTTGCATACCTAGTTGCTTGAGTAGCTGCATTCTTAGGTTTTGAGTTTAATTTTTTACATTTAGACTTTATTTTTACCTTTTTTGCATTCAAAAGATTAAAAAATTGCATTTGCACATGCATTCTAGATCAGAATTTTAAGACTTGCATTGAAAAGAAAAAGATTTGTTTGGTGGTAAATATTTCATTTTCAGTACTCTATTTCTATTATAACCACTCTCACACACCCACTACCTTTTTGAGTAATCAAGTAACCTTTAAAATGAACTCTAATAAAATGAACTAGCAACATTTTCTTTTCTAGGTTACACTACACCAACTAGTTTTGGTTAGGATCTTGGGTTTAAAACACCTTAAACCACCCAAGATCACACATTGCGCAAAAATCGTAGTGAGACTATCATTAGGCAAACCCACCTCACTCAAAATTTGCCTGGGATCATATGCAGTAGGTCAATGTGAGATCAGTTTGTGGGAATACCCCTCCTACTTTCTGTTCGAGCATACGCCAGGATCGGATTGCGTATTGGGGACTCTTTCGAGTTTCGGGCTTAGCTACCCTGCCCACGCTTTCTGATTCGACCGGTGACTGTTCCCCCAGGAGTTTTCGGTGTTGTGGTATCCTTAGTATCAGACTTTAGGTTCATACACAGGTGACAGCGGAGGGTATATCTGCTGTACCTAGGACAGACGTGGGAGGAAATCCCTTCCAGGTCTTTGGGAGGGCGGTTGGGTGATTCCAGCGCTTGCACCCTTAGTCATTGTATTGTGGACCCCGGGTAACTGTCCTTCATCCTTCGTTGATCTGTTCTGGGCCCTCATCATCCCAGACTCTTCTCCGGAAGGCATCTGTTTGCCTGGTTTGATGTACCTAGGACCTTTTTTTTAGTGGTGTGCTCTTTGTGCTACTTTTTTTTAGTTTGCCTTAGAGAACTTCTTGTTCATTTGAGCGAGAAACTATGTCTAGCATTCCGGCGAGTGCCAATCAAGGTACCCCTGTTCCGGGGGATCCTTGTGCTGTTCCATTCATTGGAAACATTGGTGCTCCCTTAATGGCTACTCTGAATCTTCCTGGATTCACTATTGGGCTTCCGGTTTGGTTGTTTTCCACTCCGAATGCCTTGCATGCTCCTGACGCTTCTTTTGTGAGCACCTCAAATCAAGAGCATCAGAACCCTGTGCCTCCTTTGCCAGTAACATCTTCTCCTCCTCCTTCTACCTCATGTGGTGAAAATATCAATACTAGTAACCAGCAGTCTAAAAGGAATAGACGGGGGAAGAATAGGAAGAAGATGCCAAAACAAGGGGGCAAGCACCCTGCCTCTGCAGATCATGCAGGGGGCACCCACCCAGCCTCTGGAGGTCATGCTGGGAGAAAACTTTTAGTCACTGAAAATCATACTGAAAGTTTGTCTTCAACCACTTTCAGTCATGTTGAGGACACGTCATTGATCACTACTAGTCATATTAATGACAAGTCACCAGTTCCTGTGAGCCATACTGGAGATACCAGATCAGCCACTGCAAGTCATGCTGAGGGAGTTGACATTGTCGACAAACCCAACAAACAGAAGCTTAAGTTCCCTTGTAAGTTTTTCGAGGGAGACCACCTTACTTACTTGTGCCCTGTACTTCCAGAAGTGCAAAAAGTGTGGTCCTTAGTTCAAAAGTCTTCTGCTTCTGAGCAACCAGCCTCTGTGAGTCATACTGGGGGCAAGCTGTCAGCCAATGCTAGTCATGCTGAGAGTACTAACATTGTAAAGGAGTCTAAACCTATAGGACGGAAACCAAAGTTCCCTTGTAAACTTTGTAAGGGAGATCACCTTACTCACCGATGCCCTGCCATTCCAGAGGCACGAAGAGTGTGGTCCATGTCTGAAGGAACCTCTGTTCCTGAGTTATCTATAGATTCCCTGCGGTCAGATCAACCTTTGGTTGATAAAGTGGTTGAACCAATGCAATCTTTGGTCGACCCCACTCTTCCTTCGGAGAGTGAAGTGATTGAATCGATGCAATCTTTGACCGATCCCATCAGTCCTTCAGAGATTGATGCACCTACTACTGAAGTCTTCTGCATTACCAGTTTGGATATTTCTGAAAAAGGGGGCACTTCATCTGTGCCATGTGAACCCCTACCAAGCCCTAGGATTGTTTCCTTTGATTGGAATAGTCTAGCCGAGCCTCGTCTTCCTTCATCGACACCTTTTCAGATAAAGGTTGATATCTGGAACCATACGGTTGATCGATGTATTGTTGATGAAGGTGCCTCTGTTAGTATCTTATCCGCTTATGCTTGGAGAGATTTGGGATTCCCTAATGTTTTTCCAGCTGCTAATTGGCCGTTGACCTTCGATAGAAGACCTAGTGAACCGATCGGATTCCTCCGTCAGGCACCTGTTACCTTGGGTGGAAAAACAGTCTTAGTTGATTTTATGGTTCTAAAGGACCCTGTGGACTTTGATATGATCCTTGGGCGTGATTACATTTATGCTATGCATGCTGTGGTGTCTACGCTTTTTCGTGTGATGCATTTCCCTCATGACGAAAACATTGTCACCATCGACCAGCTTGCATTCGTTGATCCTCCTTATTACCCAACTGTAGACCAGTCTGATCCCTCGTCATTAGGCACTACTATTTCACATGCGCCTCATGTGGCATATTGTTCCTTGAGTTCAACTGCTACTGAGAAGAAGTCTCTGAGTTCATGCTTACCTTCTCGGGACTTGGTCCCAGCTTTTGACCAAGTGACACCTCCATCTGAATGTTTAGATATGTATTCTATCTGGGATGATATACTTCCTTCCGATGAAGTTTTCCTAGAGTTTATGGTACAATCTTCCATTCACTTGGATGTTGATCCAGTCGCAGTTATGTCCAGCCCCGGTTTGACCTTAAAGTCTGATCTTCCTACTGTTGAGTCTTTGGACTCTCCTATAGATCCGCAAATCGGTGTTCCTGCTGAGTTTGATTTTGCTTCTAGAATTTTCAACTCCCGTGATGATGAATTTGTTTCTGTAGATTCCATCATGTCCTTCAACTTTGATCTTCATCCTGAAGTTGATCTTTTTTATTGTAAGTCCTCGGGCTTGGGTACCATAGAGTCTTCATTTGAAAACTCTACCTTGTTTATGCCTGTTGATGATGATAGTGAAGTTGAAAGTATTTCTACCACAGTGACTTGTATCGGGTCTTCCTTTACATATGTTTTAGATATGATCCTGGTACTAATGTTTCTTGGAGACAGGATTCTTAGCTGGATGTATACTTGCTTACTGGTCCTTTTCGACACCTTGTGCGATCATGTCAGGTATTTTTGGAACCTTGCATATAGGTTTAGGCTTCCCCGCTGTTATGTTGCATTTGAACCTTTTGCCATCCGAATTTGCCATAGGGTCGAACCTGTTGGATATTGGTGTGTTAGCCATCTCTTTGTGCATTGTGCACCAGTCCGACAACAGAGCCTACCTAACATGGGTCACCCTAGTCAGCACCCTTATGCCATTCTGGTGCCCATGCTGAGTTTTTCTCATAGGCTTGGGAGCCTTTTTAGATTTAACATGACTTTGAGAAGAAGCCTCATATCTTCCTTCCTCATATATTTCTGGCCATCCCTGATAAGGCTCCCATCTTTGTGTTCAAATTGCATATGCATCTATTATGATCCCACTTGCGCTAATGAGCTTGATGCCAGCTTCCACGCTTTTAGCCCGTTGTATAAGCTTCCATCTTTGATCTCATTTCCTCTAAACCCTATATCATTTTGCCTTCGCAGTTTGACACCTTTTACCTGGAGGAGACACACCCTGAGTGTCCTTATCCTGTTCATGTTCCTTGCATTAGGCATAGCTTTGTTCCATGCGCTTGGAGCTAGTTTTGCATGTCCCTGACACTCCTCTCCTCCCATTTCGAGCATTCTTCTGCCTTCACTTCGAGCTCGTTAAAAACAGTAAGTAGGTTACGAGCATTTCTTCCACCTTTCCTTCGAGCTCGTTAAAAACAGTAAGGAGGCTACGAGCATTTCTTCCACCTTTCCTTCGAGCTCGTTAAAAACAGTAAGGAAGTTATGAGCATTTCTTTCATCTTCACTTCGAGCTCGTTAAAAACAGTAAGGAAGTTGTGAGCATTTTCCTATCTCCTTTGAGCTCGTTAAAAATAGTAAGGAGGTCATGAGTTTACTTTTCCGGACTCGTTAAACCTTTACGGAAAAGATCCCTATGGAGTTCTTTTAAGCCCTTTTCAGACTCCTTAAATAGGAAAAGTTTGCCGAGCATAGTTGTCTTTTCGGGCTCGTTAAAATAACTGAATCGACATCCACTTAGGTATAGAATTACCCCTTTTCCGGACCTTGGTGGATAATTTACGGAAAAGGTATACTCTAGGTATACTCTTGTATGCGCTAGAAGAGTTCTTCTTCCATCATTTTACACTTTTTCGGGGAAGGAGACTAACTTTACGAAAAAGGACCTTTGGAGTCGTCTTTAGGGTTTTCAGACTCTCGAAATGTGAAAACACCAAGCGAGCATTCACCTACTCGGGCTCGATGTGAAATCCACGAGAGGGTAAGTAGAGGACTGTTTAAGTTTTTCAACTCTATAAACAAGAAAACACCGCCGAGCACAGACCAATCCGGGCTCGATATAAAATCCACGGATAGGTGTATGGAGTTTTTCTTCTAGGTTTTTCAGACTCCTTAAATATGAAAATACCGTCGAGCATGCTTTAGTTCTTTGTCAAGCTCGTTAAAAAATGAAAAAGGAAAGGGAAGGGAAGAATGTCAAAATATCTTTCAATATGATGGCAGCAAGTCAACTATCTCCTTGAACAAAGCACCTGTTTTGAGTCTATCAAACAAGTTGGGTTCTAGTATTGACCTTAGGGTAAACTTGATCTCAGAGTTCCTACTCCTCCGTTTGGTTAGTCTTCCAATCATTTGGAGAATTTGTTAATGTCTCCTACATTGCAGATTTGTATCGTGGTCTCTTTGTGTTAAAAGCTGCCTAAGTCACTATTGTGTCGTGCTCACTGTTCAAGGATATAACCTGTGTCGGCCATTCTACAGTTGCCTTGACCTCATGTGTCGGCCATCCCTTGGTGTCAGTATGTTTCATCCTGTGTTCCGTCCTACTTCAAATCAGCTCATACCTTTTGAGTGTCCCTCGTGTTGGATGATGGAGGATGCATTAAGGCCTCCCTTCCAATGTACTTCTTCCCATCGACTTCAAATCATTGTGCTCTGGGAATGAAGTTTAGAGTTTCGGTTAGTACCTTGGGGATTGCAGTCATTAGTGGCAGTTTCCCTCGCTATTGGATAGATGGGAATACATCAATGTCTCCTATCCGATGGATTCTTCAAGTGTTCGACGGCAAGACCACTTATTCGCACTTGCTTGAATGTACTAGGTACCTTGGGTTCCATTTTCATTATTGGTGGACACCCTCGCGTTTGTTAACGGTATACATCAATGATCGGTAATCAAACGATACCTCCCATGTTCGACAACAGCTCATTTATTCGCATGGATAGGTTTGTACCTTGGGTTGTTTTTTGGATGAAGACCTTGGGATCCTCGATAGCATCACCTCATTTATGTTATCGCCCAAGTTGCGCAAAACTGAGCCCCACTCCTTTTGGCTCTTGATGAGACATAGATCCAGCTTGTTCTCTATGGCTATGTTCTCCAGTTTTGGCATAGATCCACCTTGTATTTATGTGGCTATGTTTACACTTATGTTCCTCATGGATCCACGCTTGTATTTCAGTGGCCATGATATATGCATCAGTATTTTGGATCATTATTGTATCCTCTTGGAGATCATGTTCCATCATTTGAACATGGACAGTTACCCCATGGATAAGTTTGTCTGACTTTGCTTTTTGCTTTCAGGTACTTCATTTGAGCCTATGATTCTTGGTTTCTCCGTTCCTCCACGATTCAACTCTTTTTTATTTTTTATAATGTATTTCGGCCATCGTTTCCCGTACTCCCTCTGACCTCATACATTAGGGGGAATCTGTTATAGCTTGAAATGACACCTCTCCGTCCGTGACGACACTTGTTTCCCTTGGTCGCATGACGACACTTCTTGAGATCAAGTTCAGTCACACAACATGACATTTGTGGATGGAGGAGTCATTTGGGACACTAAAAATGGTTGAAATTACCTCATTCTTGACCCATTTGATGTATATGACCCTTAGGAACATTTTTCCAGACCAAACCATCTCCTGAAAATGAGCAGAAAAGCCTGTTTTTGGCCATTTTTCACTATGAGCGCGACTCTACTGTTATAATAGTAGCGTGTGTACGTGACTTTACCTCATTCAAAGTAGCGCCCATTGCCATATGTACGCGACTTTGTCTACTATAGAGTAGAGTACACACTTGTTTTGGTCAAAAATCTCGAAATTCGAGTAAGTTAAGTTGGTTGGGAAACCTCTTGAGTGGTTATAACTTCTTTTCCTCTTCCTCATTGATTATATAAGGAGGGTAGAAGGGCCATGTGAAGGGAGCAAGCCCAATTACAAAGTTATGCTGGAGGAATGGAGACCCTCATCCCCCTCTCTTGTGCTTCAGTTTTGGTAAACCCTAGTACAATTGCTTAGAGGTTGGGATCCTTGGAGAACGGAAGCAGGAGACCTTGAATCTAGGTTTCGTGAAGTGCCAAGCTTGAAGGAAGGTATAACTTTATGTACTTGCTTTCATTCATCAATAAAGATCAGACGTTCTTCTCTTTCCAAATATGACCTATTAATGTGTCTCAGATTTGATTATAGTTTGATGTCTCTTTATGTTATGGATATCAGTCTTATATATGTAGTCAAATGTATTTGAGAAAGGTATCAAGTTGTTTTGCAGGTCTGGGCATTGCAACACTGGATAAACATTGAAGAACAAGGGAGGCAAAGCTAGGATCAACCTTCTGAATAAGGTGCCTACATATCTAAACCCTAATCTCTTCATTTATTTGTTATACTTGCAGAATGCTTGTAAGTCTATCTTTATCACCGTAAGTTGGTAGTTTCTCCCCTGAACTATAGGTGCATTTTCCCCACAACAATACCAACTACAAGTTAATACCTTGTTACATATCTTAGAGGTCAGTTAGGATTAGGATAGGTAATCCATGGTTTAAATACCCCGTTGTACTTTGAATTCACTCATATAACTTCATACATTGTATATCATTTAGGCATCGAATTTATGCATATAGTTTTCATACCTTAGGTCATGTGTATATATATATTATTTATACATGGAGTACATGCATATAGTTTCATGCAAATTTGTTTTATATGTATAAGGTTAATACATTTGATCATTGCATATAGTCTATGCATATAAGTATATGCACCTAGTTTATATAATATGCACATTAAATTATCATTATAATTGAAATGTATTACAATGCAAATTCTTATAGTTAACATAATACAACGATTATCCATAGTTTGGATAATAACATGTATTAGAAATATATGTACATAGTCATAGTGTTTGGCTAGAGTAGGTCGTTAATCAAGTTTCAATAGTTAAACAATGAATTCTATAGCTAAACAAGGTATACATAGTTAATCAATCCAAGGACATTAAATACCTGAGAAGTTTGCAGAACAGAAAATTACTCTATACATTCATACATAAATCTTGGAACTAACTCTGTATAGCAAGTATTATCTGATTACCTTTTCATGCTTCAATTGAAATATTATGTCTTACCTATAGTCTACAAATAGATTTCAGGAGCGTTAGCTAGCGATAGCTAAGTAATCCTTGGGGCGATTCAAGGACCTCTTCATTTCATTAAGATGAACATTTAGTCTCTAGAAAAAAAATGCATAATATAGAATGAAAGTGACGATATGCATACTAACAATTAAGTACATTATGTAAGCATTATTCAACATCCTGAAGTTGACTTGATGATAAATGACTTACAACGTTTTAAGACACTATTTAAACTAACAGTTGTTAAGACATATTTTGTGGTTCATAAGTAATTTAAAGTCTTAGTTACTAATGTTAAATGTTGTGAGTTATTATCGTTAAGTACATTGTTTAATGTTTAGTTTTGTTGAATTTAACACTTTTAACATAGTGACCCAAGCATTTATTGCTACTTAAAAAATTTTAAATTTTAGTGATTTTTTGGGACATTACATGTGGTATCAAAGCGCGGTTCAAATACTGGGCCTTAAGTGGCTCATTCACGCAAATGAAAATTTATAAAAGAATTACAAATTACTTATTTAAATTGTTTTGTTTCAATTTCAACATTTATAAATTGAGTCTGCAGGTATAGAAAAACCAACAGAGTCAATTGATGATAGGTCCCTTAATAGCGAACAAAATAATAATGAACAAGGCCACATTAATGCAAAAAATCTATTTGTCGAATTGAATGATAATTCATGTAAATTGTTAAGGAACGTGAAAGATTTAAAAATTGAGATAAAAACTATTAAAGAAGAGAACGAATGAATTCTCAAAGCTCAAGAAGAGCTGAAACAAATCCTACTGGTTAATTTTCATAAAAATGATCAAGATAAGAAAACAAAAAATAATGTTGAATCTGGAACTATGTCATACCAACGTAATGATAAAAAGGTAAAATTGGCAAATTATGACAACAATTCATCTTCTGAATTCGATGCAAGGGCATATAGGAAAAAGCATAAGTATTCTAGTGATAGTAGTGACAGTGACTACTACACTAAGAAAAAGAATTATAGGCCCTACGAAGTAATTTCTTGCGAGTTTAAAAATATCAAACCACCAACTTTTAATGGAGAAACAGAAAAGAGTGAGACAGTTGAAGCATCGCTGTCCGGTAGGAATAACTATTTCCATATTTATAATTATTCAAGTCATTTAAAAACTAAAATGGCAATTTATAACTTAACTAGAAAGGCCTAACAACTTTGATCAAACGAAGAATAAGTTTTCTTTTAATCATAATTTCGGGAATAATACTTCACATAATTACTCTAACATAAAGTTTCTAGGAAATAATGCAGCAAGAAATACACAGTCAAAATTTACAACTACGAGGAATAGTGATCCACCTAAGAATTTTGTTTAAAATAATGAACAGAAAGAACTTGTTAAATGTTGGGATTGTCAGGGACCTCATTATGCATCAAACTGCCCACTCAGCAAGAAAGCAATCAACAACAAACATACTATACAAGAGGATACTACTCTGGGTTGGTGACTTGGCAAGGGATATTCCCAGGATAAATGCAACCCTGGAGAACATGCAAGTTGATCATCAAAATTCCATGGTTGAAGTGGAAGCTATGCTGAAAGATAAACCTATTTCTATTGTAATTGATCCTAGAGAAAGTCTTATCTATGTTTCACCTGATTTAGTTAAAATTTGCAATCTGAAAATAGATAAGTTTGATAAATCATGGTTGGATGAATTAGCTACTGGCACGAAAAGAAAGGTGACTGATTATGTTAAAGAATGTGAATTACTGATGAATCAGTTTAAGACTCATGTTAAACTGAATGTGTTACCTCTAGGTTCTTACGATGTTCTGATTGGAATGGACTGGTTAGAAAATCATAGAGTTGTATTAAATTGGTTTGAAAATACTTTTACTTGTTTAAATGATGCATTTGAAACTGTAACGGTAAAAGGGATTCCTAGAAAGATATATGTTAGGAAAATTTATGCATTACAAGTTAAGAAAGTTGTTCGAAAGGGGTGTAAGCTGTTTGCGGTGGATGTAATTAATAATGAACAGTCCACTATTGAAGATAAGTTAAAGCTGGAGATATACCCATTCTTAAGGAATTTTCTGATGTATTCCCGGAAGAAATTCCAGGACTACCTCCGAAAAGGGAACTCGATTTCACCATTGAGTTAGTAGCAGGAGCGATACCCAACTCAAAGGCCCCTTACAGAATGAATATTTTGGAGCTTAATGAACTTAAATCATAGCTTAAAGAATTGATTGATAAAATTTATATAAGACCCAGTGTGTCTCCATGGGGAGCACTTGTAATTTTTGTTAAAAAGAAAGACAAAACTATGCGTTTATGCATAGACTACCGTCAGCTAAATAAGATGACTATAAAGAACATATATCCTTTTCCCTGCATTGATGATCTGTTTGATCAACTACGCGGTGCAACGATATTCTCTAAAATAGATTTAAGGTCAGGCTACCACCAAGTCAGAATTAACGATGATGACATCTTTAAGACTGCGTTCAGAACTCGCTATGGACACTACTAGTTCGTGGTTATGCCTTTCGAGCTGACCAACGCTCCAACAGTCTTCATGTGTTTAATGAACAACGCATTACATAAGTACTTGGATAAATTTGTAGTGGTTTTTATCGATGACATTCTAATTTATTCTAAGATGAAAGAGGAGCATGACGAACATTTAAAGATAATTTTACAAGTGTTAAGGAGACACCAAATTTACGCTAAGTACAACAAATGTGATTTTTGTAAAGATAAAATACAGTACCTAGGGCATGTGATATCCAAGGATGGAATTGCTGTAGACCCAGACAAGATAAAAGCAATTAATGAATGGCCTACCCCGAAAAACATAACTGGTGTACGATCGTTTATGGGAATTACAGGTTACTATCGTAAGTTTATCGAGGGATTTTCTAGAATAGAAAATCCTATAACATATTTACAAAAGAAAGGTAAGAAATTTGTATGGGATAAAAAATGTGAAGAAAGATTTAAGAAATTAAAAGAGTTATTAACGACAACACCTATTTTAAAAATTGTTGATCCCAACAAAGATTTCATAGTATGCACTGACGCATGCAATGACGGACTTGGCGGGGTCCTAAAACAAGAAGGTCATGCGATTACATATGAATCTAGAAAGTTAAAGATTCATAAGAAAGAACTATGCAACCTATGACTTAGAATTGGCTGTTGTAATACATGCATTAAAAATGTGGCAAAATCATTTAATTGGAAGAAAAATTATTTTAATGACTGATAATAAACGATTAAAATATTTGTTGGATCAACCAAATCTGGATGCAATGCAAACTAGGTGGCTAGCTTTCCTTAGCGAGTATGATTTTGAGATTTAGCACATTAAAGGAAAGGAAAATAAGGTTGGTGATGCCTTAAGCAGAAACGCTAGGGTAAATTTTGTTTCAGCAATCAACACATATAAAACTGATCTGGAAAATTAGATTAAGGAAAGAATCGGATTGGATGAAAAATATCAGAATTTACTTAATAAAACTGCTCAAGATAATGTTGAAAATTTTATAACAGATTTCATAATTGATGAAAGAGGATTACTGCTGTATAAAAAAAGACTTTATGTGCCTAATGTTGCTGAAATTAAATTGTTGATTTTAAATGAATTGCATAAAAGTCCATATTAAGCACACCTTGGTTACCAGAGGATGATAACTATGCTGAGAAAAGATAATTTTTGGCCATGTATGAAAAGTGAAATAGTTGAATATATTGCTAGGTGTATAGAGTGTTATCAAGTAAAGGCTAAACACAGACACCCAGCTGGATTATTGCAGCCACTACCTATTCCAGATTGGAAGTGGGACATAATTAGTATTGATTTTATTACTGGTTTACCTAAAATCCAGAAACAAAATGATTCCATAATGGTATTTGTCGATAAGCTCAGCAAAGCATCCCACTTCATACATGTTAAGACAACTTACAAGGCTTCCAACATTGCTGAAATTTTTATGAAGCATATTTTTCGTTTGCATGGTATTCCGAAGGTTATAATTTCTGATAGAGACTCGAAGTTTACATAAAATTTCTAGAAATCTTTATTTAAAGGTTTCGATACTACTTTAAATTTCAGTACATCATTTCACCCACAAACAGATGGGAAGACTGAATGAGTTAATCAAATTCTTGAAGTCATGTTAAGAATGTATGTTAGAGACCAGCCAGGTAAATGGGAGGAATATTTTCATCTTGTTGAGTTTGCTTATAATAATCATTACCAAGCTTCAACAAAAATTAGTCTCTGTGAAATTTTATATGG
Source organism: Larix kaempferi (assembly GCA_027924585.1). Classification (NCBI taxonomy): domain Eukaryota; kingdom Viridiplantae; phylum Streptophyta; class Pinopsida; order Pinales; family Pinaceae; genus Larix; species Larix kaempferi. The sequence goes on along the minus strand of BSBM01000310.1, from coordinate 3,494,125 downwards.
CAAAAAAATGTAATACTCCTATTTCTTGGAGGAATTCAGTTGACAGGTTAATGCTAGGACCTGATTTGTTAAAACAAATGGAACTAACTATGAAATAGGTTCAAGGAAATTTGAAAATTGCACAAGATAGACAAAAAAATTCATGCAGATCTCAAAAGAACTCAGAAAACATTTCAGGTTGGTGAACATGTGTTCGTCAAGGTAAAACCTAAGAAAAGTTCCCTAAGATTGGGAAGCTGTGCTAAATTAGCACCAAGGTATTGCATACCTTTTGAAATCTTTTCCAGGGAAGGACCAGTGGCATATCAGTTGGCATTGCCACTGAATCCTAAAGTACATAATGTTTTTCACATCTCTCTTTTGAAAAAGTATGTGCATGATGCTACTCATGTGATTAATTGGAATGATGTATAGGTGGAACCAGAAGGATATTTTCTAGTGGAACCGGACTGTATCCTCGACAAGAGGGAAATTTTGCTTCGTAATCGTACCATTGGACAGGTGAAGGTGCAGTGGAAACACCTTAGTCCAGACGAAGCGACTTGGGTATTGGAAAGTAATATGCGGGTGGCATATCTAATGTTGTTCCAGAAGGAACAAGAGGATGATGAATAAAGTAACATCGAGGACGATGTTGAACTTAAGAGGAGGTGTTTGTCACATACCCAAACTCTAGACATTTTATGTTATGCATAAAACATTATTTTTTATTTTTATTGTAAATTTTTATGACTATTGACCAAGTGGTGTCATGGATAAATGTAATTAATTACTCTGAATATTTTAATATAATAAAATAAAAGTGGAGACAAACATCCAAAGGAGACTATTGAATGAGTGTTCACTGGCCCACTAGGAAGAATGGACTATGGTGAGGAGCAATCTGACACTTGGCAGCATCCTCAACTCACTCTAACTATTGCAGGGGGCAACTTCCCTACTTTTATGGTCATGTTCGCCAAGAAAGTGGACTTGAGCACGTGGCTCATTTACTGAAATAAAATGACCAAAAGACCTAGGCATGCTAATTATCTACCCATAGAATTCAGCAGGGGGTCGTTCATTCCTACCTTGTGATAATTTTTGTGCACAAGAGATTTGATGAGGGGAAAGTTAGAAGTGATTGAGTGAACTAAGACTGCATTCTGAACTAGTGTAGCCACATTGTTGACTTCAATATTGCTAAAAGTAAGAAGTATTGTTGTTGAGTGCTACTGCAGAATTGCAAAGGAATTTATTCCATTACTCCACATAGCATTTTCGTCCTGGTGGTTCAGTGAACAGGCTCGGGGGTCCTAAGGCAAGTAACTTGGATGTCTTCAGGAGTTGCTTGGGTGGAACGGGCTCCTTTAGCTATTTGTTTCTTCTACAAATTTCCAGGTTCATATTGTGTTATCTTATTTACTTCTGTCAAGTTAGTATAATAAATATGAATGTTTATGTTATCAGTTACCCAAATAAATCTTAGATATTCTGCACTATTAATGAATATTTTATTTCTGTAATTTATATCTGTTATGATAAAATGCAATATGAATGATATAGTTAAATCATAGAATGATTGAATAATAAATGTTCCCTGCATTTTTCCACACATTGTTTCCAGTGCCGTACTCTAGTACAGGGAGGATATAATTACAATAGATGTCAAATGAAGTACTGTAAATAGATTCGAAGTGTTGAATTTAAAAAAAAATCTATTTTATTTCCATAATAAATGCATGATTTATTTATCTATAAATACATTTCTCCTTTTAGATAATTGCTAACTAGGAAACTTAAATATTTATACATCTTGTGTTGTCCTAAAAATACCAATATATGCATTCAAATGCGCTCATATATATCAAATGTTTAGACTCTGTCTATAGTTTAAACATTTATCAGAATCAAACAAATTACTTCTAAGTATTGTTTTCATTTATTTTCCTTTTAGTATTTCGCATAAATATTTCATATTTACTTTATACATTTTCAAGAAAACAATTATAAGTTAAACAATAATTTAAAGTCTTCAAAACATAGAATTCATAGTGCTAGCCTTAACCAAATTATAGTATCGTATTGCAACAAAGAAATATTAAATTTACAATATAATTATTATCCACAGTTAATAATACCAATATCTAGCAAATAAAGTATCGGGAAAATGTCTCAGGGCTCAGAGCCTGTGGCTAACACACATTGTAAAATGCTATAAACACACATTCTTAAACCTAGAAATGACGAAGGAAGCCGAGAGTCATCTACAGGCTTGGTATATTCCAAGACCTAATTTAATTATTACGAACAAACTTATAAATAAAACTTATAATACTACTGGAGGAATTTATGCAAAACAAGGTCGATAGATCGATCCTTAGCAAGAATCATTCATTACACAATGCATTATTCTTTTAGTAGGGTATAAACCCAGGTTCACAATCCACAATTCTTTTACACAATGGTAAAACAAAATAGTAACAATGATGAGTCTTTCCCTTGAATATCAATAACATAGTTCAAACAAATCTTTAAACATTTCCACTTCAATAGTAAACTGTAACATATTTTGAGGAAAAACATATTAAAATGTTGCGAGCTATAGCTCAAGGGAAAAATCCCTCTTAATCATTGGCTTCACAGCTTAAAAAGCTCGGACATCATATCAACTGCTCAACCACACATATGCCTTCAAAACTTGGCAAAACTAAAAACAATCAATACTATTTTGCAACTGTTGGAAACCCTTGGAGGATGTCACCGAGGCTTACCGGATATCCAAGTATCCTTTTCTTACAGGAAAACACCAACACCTTGCTCATAAAGCAAACCTACAAAGCAATGCATACAACGCAAGTTTAAAACTAGAACGGAAGTTTGAAACAAAGGACAATGTCAACAGTTAACTACTGAAAAACATAAGTGAATTTTAATACATTACCTGAGTCTTCTTTACCGGCTTCTTGCACACAAACTGTATGTGCTCGGAGCACTGCATCAAACTCCATTAAGAATATCCCAGACTCGGTTCATTCTATTTACATTACCAAAGCACACTGAACACTCAACAGTTTGCAAATGCTCACAATGTTACCCGAAGGGGTCAACATTGTTACACTCATAAAAAATTCATACTGTAAACACTGCAAAACCATCAAAACATCTAGAAAAACCCTTCTAGAAGCAGGTCGCGGTATCAAAACCCGAATGCATCACATTTGGGTGTTAACCCTGTACATCACATTTTCTTTTACAACAATCTTATGACCAGTTTTAGGTAGTTAGTCACGCCATCGAAACCCCGGAGGGCAGAAGCAAGAGTTAGCTACAAACCCTGAGAACCAGAGAGCCTGTCAACCTCCCACTCCCCTCTCTCATGCAAAAGGAATGCTTTAGACATGGTATCGACGATGGTATAGTGGAAGGTTAGGGTTTATCCCAAAACCCGAGAAAACCTACAAGATCTACGGTGGAGATCCAGCCACCAAGGCTTGCAACATTACGATCACAAACTGCATTAAATTGCATTAAACACCAATTTCACCAGCGTCGAAACAACTTTCTAACACAGATTTCCAACTAGGACTCTACCAAACTAAACCTTGCACAGCTCGGCAAGTTTACATTGCCCAGTTAACAATCACCACCTTACCGCTAGCGTTGTTCACGTGAAGGTTGCAACAAGAACAACCATCAAACATTCCTCTATGATGGCAGTTGGAAGCATTAATATCATAGCTTGGTTCAAGCGCCTACCAACACATACCCACTACAAGTTAATACTTTGTTATATATCTTAGAGGTGAGTTAGGATTAGGATAGGTAATCCATGGTTTACATGCCCCGTTATACTTTGAATTCACGCATATAACTTCATACATTGTATATCATTTATGCATCGAATTTATGCATATAGTTTTCATACCTTAGGACATGTGTGTATATATATATATATATATATATATATATATAATTTACATGGAGTACATGCATATAGTTTCATGCATTTGTATTATACGTATAATTTTAATACATTTGATCATTGCATATAGTCTATGCATATAAGTATATGCACCTAGTTTATATAATATGCACATTAAAGTATTGTCAAACAATATGCTATTATAATCATTATAATTGAAATGTATTACAATGCAAATTATTATAGTTAACATAATACAACGATTATCCATAGTTTGGACAATAAAATGTATTAGAAATATATATACATCATCATAGTGTTTCGCTAGAGTAGGTCGTTAATCAAATTTCAATAGTTAAACAATGAATTCTATAGCTAAATAAGGTATACATAGTTAATCAATCCATGGATATTAAATACCTGAGATGTTTGCAGAACAGAAAATTACTATATACATTCGTACATAAATCTTGGAACTAACTCTGTACAGCAAGTATTATCTGAATACGTTTTCATGCTTCAATTGAAATATTATGTCTTACATGTAGTCTACAAATAGAATTCAGGAGCGTTAGCTAGCGATAGCTAAGTAATCCTCGGGGCGATTCAAGGACCCCTTCATTTCACCAAGACGAACATTTAGTCTCTAGAAAACAAAATGCATAATATAGAACAAAGTGACGATATGCATACTAACAATTAAGTACATTATGTAAGCATTATTCAACATACTGAAGATGAGTTGATGATAAATGACTTACGATTTTTTAAGACACTATTTAAACTAATAGTTGTTAAGACATCTATTGCGGTTCATAAGTAATTTAAACTTTTAGTTACTAATGTTAAATGTTATGAGTTGTTATCATTAAGTACGTTGTTTAATGTTTTAGTTGTGTTGAATTTAACACTTTTAACATAGCGTTACAAGCATTTATTGCTACTTAATTTTTTTTAAATTTTAGTGATTTTTTTGGGACGTTACAAAGGTGTTACTTGTTTGTATGGACAACATGTGATCCCAGCCCTCTAGGTGTGTGTAAACATGGTTGCTCTGTAATTTTGTATCAATTCATACCCTATGGTTTAATTAATATATTCAACATTCTACTAGTTACTGTTCTTCCACGATTTCTACTTCTGCCTTGTAATAGTGTTTGTAATTCCTTAATTTTTCGTGAATCTAAGCTTTCGATACAAGGTTGTGTTTAAATCTGAGAAACATTTCTAGGTCTGTGTTTAAATGGATGATTGCTACTCTGATTTCTAAATGTTTATTAAATGTTTTACTTTACTTTGTTTTAAGCATTCGATTTTTTGTCAAAGAGTTTCCAGATGAGCCTAAATTATAAATGTATGAGTTATGTTGGGGAATTGGTTAAATGAAGAATCACGTTGATGGCTAGTTTTGTGTAAAATTTAACTTGTGGGACTCGTCGACTATACCTTCCATATTTCTAGTGAGATCTGTCACTTCTTCATAATTTGTTTTGTTTAAAAGGTGGGGTGTAACTTGATCATCCTATAGGGTTCGTGTTTGTTTGACTGTGCATTTGTTTTTCCAAATTATTCATCTGCAGATGTGAGGGCAGTTCCCTAACTCCATTTGTATGCGAATAGGAATATTATACTCGGATTCAAACCAATACAGAGATTTGGGAAAATCCCTAGCTCTACCTGTGGTAATTTAATTAAATTTAGTAATAAGCACCGGGATGCTTTGAGCTAACGCTAAAGCGTGGCTAGCTCATTCCAAGAATAGATGACTGGAATTGATGATCTAAGGATTTGATCCCGAGCCTAGGTGTGTTGTAAATGATTGGTGATAAATTTTATTGTGGTACCCTACTTAAGCTATTTTCGATTTATTTCATTGGTATTAATGAATCTGTCTTTTAGATGTTTTAATCGTTCTTGCTAAGTGACTACTATGTGAAGATAAATTCCATATTCCTGTAATGAGTTTAAAATTCTTATGGTTAACATGTTTTTTTTTGTTTTGTTTATCGTGTTCTTTGTTTGGTTAGTTTGGCATATATATATATCCAATAAAATATTATGTTGAGTATTTTATTTGTATCTAGGGTAGTTTCTTTTTAAAATAAAACGATCCTTGATCTGTGGGGATTTTAAGGGATGACTCTATTTTCAGATGTGTAAAGTCTTCCTATTTTAAGACTGTAGATTGTTTTGTTATGCATAGACTTTGGCTTTTGCAAATAATTTCAGGTTTCTCTAAAGCGCTCTAACAAATACTTATTTTATTATAAATTCTAAGATATTATTACCTTTGTATAATAGAAGTGTTTATAATAATTTTTAAAGTGTTTAAGGAAGGAGATCTAGCACAAGCAAGCTTCACTAGCTCTGCTATATCGAAACTTTTCTATGGAAGAATTGTCCTCGGTTTAAACCTAAAGATATGTACATTTGAACTCAGTAGTAAGAACTATTTAATTTAACCCCGTGAGACAATGCTTATACCCTTTCTTATGAAATAACATATAACAAAAACAAATTTGTGAAAGAGAGATTTATAGCTTAATAATGAAAATTCGATACTTATAAATTTCATCCTTTAATTCTACAAAACCTTGGTATTGAACTGATATAAATTCGTACTTGAAATGTATTGATTGGATCTCCCTTATCACCTCCACACTTCAAACAATGATTAAGGGAAAACTTCTCTTAGTTGAACTATGGAGTAGTAACCAGATAACCTTAGAACTGCCATGTTCCTCCATACCTTTGATCCAAAACTGTTCTTGGTTCTTACTTAGATCACCCCTGAGCTAGTTCGGGCATGCAAGAGAATATCGAGAACCTAAGGAAAAAGGCTGATTGCAATAAATCTTGGTATCTTCCTTATATAGGATTTGAACAATCTCTCTTAATACCATAAAGAATGATAATCAAATTGCCCCCCTCTCTTAGATCTTGCCCTTATTTTTATAGGCATCTTTGGATAGGGGCAGTTTTGTTATCTTGATTTAACAACAGTATTTAAAATATCTTCTTGAATTTAACTCTTAATTTTATTTATATGTAATTTATTTTTAATTATGTAATTCTGATAACTTAAGTTTTAAATTATTTGAGTTTAGAAAAGGAGTTTTAGTTTACTTGTTCAGTTTATAAAATTATCATATATATATACATATATTTAATTATATATATTTATAGAGAGAGAGAGACAATTTGTTTATCCTTTATCCTTAAATAATTTCACACATATAATATTTTCATATATATGTTTATAAGCTTCATTTATTTTATTTATCTTTTATTATTCACATAACCTCATATATATAGTATTTTCGGATATATGTATATAGACTTCACTCATTTATTTATCTTTTCTTATTCATGCATCATATAGCATGATTTGTATATTCGATGCTTTCTTAAAATATGTAGATTATTTAACAAGGCCTCTTGGGGGTTTTTTTCGGTCAACTAAGATAGGTATCCCTAGAGTCCCTTGCATGCTCGATTACCTCATTTTCGCGGTAGTGTATTTCAGTCTTTGATGAGAATAAGATAATGATTCAATTAATAAATTTGAATAAATATAATTAGTATTGGTTCTATTCATATTTTTTCAAGCTCAACACCATAAGTGACATAACCCCTAGTTCTATTCAGAGCTTATGCTCAAAACTCTCAATGGGCATTACACTAGTGCAATTCTAGAGCCTCTGCTCAACACGAGTTCTAGGATGCATTTGTATGATACACCTAGGGATACAATGGCCAAAGATCCGATGCTCCAAAACTTATGCTAAACATCATCTTGGAGTGCTCCAGGGCTTATTCACAACACTCATTATTTATCTTGTGGGGTTATCTATTTACTCTAGAGCACACGCTCCGTACATACTACCGTAACCCATGTTCTCCACGGCTTATTCCCAACACATCTATGTGCATCGGGGCTTATGCCCAACACATAATAAAATTCGTCTATGTACATAAAGGCTTATTCCCAACACATAGTTCATCCATGTACATCGACGCTTATGCCTAGCACATAATAAAAGTTATCTATGTACATTGGGGCTTATGCCCAACACATAGGTCATACATGTACATTAGGGCTCATGCCCAACACATAATAAAATTTCATCTATGTACATTGGGGCTTATGCCCAGCACATAGGTCATTCATGTACACTAGGGCTTATGCACAGCACATAATAAAAGGTCAAAGTCTCAGGATATTACAAGGTCATTGTTCCTCCCAACCAAACTTCCAGAATAGCCAAGTTACTTGCTCTAAAACCCCCAAGCCTATTTGTTGAACCATACGGATGAAGACTGGTCAAAATTCCATCTCTTGCATAAGCTAGATCACTCTCCCCTCCATCACAAGCCTCCGGATCATTTGATGGGTTCAATATTTATCATATTTTCCCTAGGACTTGGTCATTTATGAGCCACCTACTCCATCAATACACCATATTGAGTCTCGACCTGATTTTAGGGAGGATGCCTCCTACATCATGTGAATCTTTATTAACCAGTCTTGCCACTTGGTATTTTCTCTCGACACTCGTCATTCCTCCTTGTGGGTCAGCAAACACTCTATAACAACTACCTCTACTTTTATTTTCTCAATTTATAATTATTTATTAATTAAAAAATTCATTTACATATTATTTTTACCTCACTTGGTCAAAATATAAAAAACATAACAATAACATAAAGTATTTAAACAATAATAATTTCGGTTCTCGGGATATTACATACACCTCCCCTTAAGATTAACACCATCCTCAGTGTTACTTTAAACTTATTCCAAATTATTCTGAAACAAAATTGGATATGCTTCTCGGATATTGCTTTCCAATTCCCAAGTAGCCTCTTCAGGACTAAGGTGCTTCCTGTAGTTGGGGTTTTAACCCCTGCTTGTGCAAATGAACACCTATTAAGGATTATGGAATCCTTAATAGCAGTATGGAAGTAAACAACAATTAATAAACTAAATACAAACAATTAAAGAAAATACCATTAAACAGTAAATCTGATCTTAAACATGTGCATGGAACAAAATATGACTTGAAATAATGAACGGTATGCTTGAAAAAACTGTAGAATAAAGAATCTTTTTTTTTGTTATATCATGGGCAAGAAAAGTGCTTGCAAAAAAATATATTTACCTCAAGGATGAGGCTGCTGGAGTTCTAGAAATGTGCTCCGGAGCTCCTTGGTTCGGTACTCTTCTCTCCGATGCTTTGATGGTGGCTAGAAATTTTTATCTCAAGGGGAGGCCAAAAAGCACAAATATGGATGGCTTAAGGCTTTGAAAAAAATTCAACAGCATGAGGATAGAGTGAGTGAGGGATCTAGAAATGGGGGGCCTCTACCCCTTTTTATAAACTTGGATTAGGGTTTTAGGGCTTTTTAGGGTTTTTTCCCTATTTTCTCTTTTTAATATTTTCTTTTGAGTTTTATTCCCAATTATTTTGATTTTAACCCACTTTTCGGGTTTTGGTATGTTTTTGAGGGAATTTTTGGGTATTTTGGAACCCATTTGGGTTTCTCTGGGGTTTGGGAGGCTAGCTTGGTAGGAAATTTGGTCAACATAGGTGTATGTCCAAAGGGATGAGCTGGTGAGCATTTTTTTGGTGTTAACAGATTGCCCCCTGATGTGTGAGGGCATGAGCTCATCGTATGGCCGATAGACATCATAAGTACTATGGTTTTTCTGGCTGATAAGCATTGGGATAGAGAAGAGCACGAACTTGTTGGAGACCAGAACACGAGGTCTATACTAACTGCCAAGAACTAAAAATACATGTCTTATTGATGAGTATCTTAACATATGGATGAAGTGGGCATACCCATGCTCATTGTCAAAATCTAATAATGGGGTCCATGAAGGGGGACCAAAACAATACATGAGAAAACCGTTTTGTACATCATATTGCTCTAAAGTGGATGCAAATCTGGGACATACCCATGGCCTAACCATGGTTGATGTGAGGAACTGATACACTGGAAAACATTCGTCACTCTGATTGTTGTACCAGAATGACTGATAAAAATGATGGATCTGAAGGTGTCCAACAACTGGAAGTCAAAGAAGCATGCAACTGAGGTGCTGCCATGAAACTGTCACCAAGCGCAGCCCAGATATGTACAGGAACATGTGACTAGTTTTTTCCTCAAGTAGACTCTCAAATGTGCTAGATTCAGGTGACATCTAGGGTCTTCAACTATTAACGGAAATGACCGATACCCTGTACAAATCTCAACAATGCGATCAAGGTGTTGGCATCGAGCATGTGAGAAACAATCATCTGGAGAGGCACTAAGGACTCCTTTCCAAATGATCCGTAGGCACTCACTGCTGATGGAGATGAGTCCATGGCACAGGGACCTCTGGGTCTATCCTCTAGAATAGATTGGTTGGCGTCGACAGAGGGAGACCTTGCAACTACCAAGGCAATGATGTTTCCTGGATAGGAGCGCGAGGTGTACAACTGAGATGTGGTAGTACTAATGGCGGGACTAATGTACTGTGGGGAGTGGGAATAACTGAGTTCAATGGAGTGGGAGGACTCAAACTTCCTTTATTCAGAGCATGATGACATGGATGACCTGGCAGCTTGTGAAATGTAACTTTTGGGTATGGGAATGATAGCTTAAGGAATAAGGGAAAAGTATTGTAGCGGGAAAGACTCAGGGGGATCTACTAAAGGATCATATCTAGAGACTCTGAAGGTGACATTTTGCAGAATGCTCTAAACAAAGGCAACCAAGCTGGGGGAGATTCCGTAATAGTGAAATTATATATATGCTTTGGTGTGGCGCTGAGAGGCATCGTTGGGGCCTTCTTCATGGTTTAAGGGACTCGAAGAAGGGGTGAAAGTATGCTCAAAAAATTGTACTGTCATGGTTTGTGCAAGCCCGCGGCAGTTAATGCTCGTAAGTGCTTTCAATATTAAGGATTCTAAAAGCGATAAGAAAATTTTGAAATGGTGGATATGTACCATCTAGTGGATTTGTGCGAGCCCAGGACGGTGATTGCTCATGGTTGCTTTCACTTTTAGAGAGTCTGAAAGAAGTAAGAGGACTCCAAGGGGGTGCTTTTTCGTGTGTTAGTCTTCAAAGCCTAAAAAGGCATAAAAGCATGCAGTGAAGAACTCTTCTAGCCAGTGTGACTAGAGTATTCCTTTTTCGTAATTGGTCTACAAGGTCCAGAAAAGGGGTAAACTTATACAAGGTAGACGCCCTTTCCGATACTTTAGCGAGCATGAAAGGAAGAAAGATTGCTCGGCGATATTTTCATTGTTTTAGGAGTCGGAAAAGAGCTTAATAGAAACTCCCTAAGTGCCTTTTTAATAAAGGAATTGCTCGACCTGAAAAAGGGATAAACTTATACAGAACAAAAGTGATGGTAAGGCAAGGAGGAAGTATTCGATCAAGGGAAAAATCTGGGTATCCAGCAGAGTGATAGGGGGGGGAACACTGAAGGGGGCTCCTTGCGGGTTGATGAATGATAGCAAAACAACGTTATAATTGCAGTATGGAAGGAGTGGATGGCTCATGGATAGGTTGTGATTCACGAACTCGTAAATATTCAGCGGTGGCCGATGTGGCACGCAAACCAAGGTGACAAGGTGTAGGGACACAATATCGAAATTTTTTTCAGGTGAAGGCGAGAAATGATCTCAAGCATCATCACGAGCATGGAAAAATGAATTCGGTGGTATAAAGAATGTCAGAAACGGACAACGGCCAAAGTGGCACGTAAATCGAGGTGACGAGGGGCATGAAAATATGCCCAGAAGATTTGAAGGTGAGAGCGAGAAAATGATCTCAAGCATCATCACGAGCACGGAAAAATGAATCTAGTGATATAAAGAACATTAGAAATGGACAACAGCCAAAGTAGTACGCAAATCGAGGCGACGAGGGGCATGAAAATATGCCCGAAAGATTTGGAGGTGAGAGCGAGAAAATGATCTCAAGCATCATCACAAGCATGAAAAAATGAATCTGACAATATAAAGAATGTCAGAAATGGACAAAGGCCAAAGTGGCATGCAAACCGAGGCGACAAGGGGAGTGAAAATATGGCTGGAATATTTTGAGGTGAGAGCGAGAAATGATCTCAAGCATCAGCACGAGCATGGAAAACTGAATCCGGTGATATAAAGAACATCAGAATGGACAACAGTCAAAGAGGCATGGAAACCGAGGCGACGAGGGGCATGAAAATATGCCCGAACAAGGTGCCGGTGAAAAATGTAAACGGACCGGACCACCATGAAGTTCTAGCTACGCTGAGTGCATTGGTATCAATGGTTTGAGAAACAGGCCTCGGATGATCCCGTAATGTCAAAAGGAAAATAAGGCCAATGTCTATAAATAGTAAGTGGTCCCCATAATAGGTGTCATTTTTGTGTGGTGAGTTTGACAGAGCGTTAGAGGAGGTCAGAGGTAAAAATTGAGTATGCAAGAGATTTCACTGGTAGATTTTTATTTCGGGAGTTGCAGGTAAGAGCCCATGTCCTTACCTTTGTCATTTAAGAGTTTTTGTATGCTTTCGGGTTTGTGGGGGGTCGTACCGGCCATAAATGGGAACCTATGTGGTATAGCGTGGGTTCCGGATGGTTTGGTGCAGTCTAGACCGCGGAAATGGGGGGGCTAACTACGCTGCAAAGCGTGGCTTTCTTCACCAAAGGTGTGGTTTAGGCTGCGCTGGGGTATCTGGGAAACTACGGTGTTCCCCGTGGGTGGACCCATGCTGGTTGCACTTTGAAGTGCCGCTTTCCAAGGGGAAAACGCACTTCAGGGCGCAACCAGGGGGTGGTTCGGTCTGCGGTGTGGACCGCAGCTTTCTGGGAGGAAAGCACGGTGTGGAGTACAGGGAAGTGGGTAGTGTGTGCATTCAGGAACACATGTTTCAAGGGAGAAAGCGCGCTCCAGAGGGTTGTCTGTTTTGTTTGTTTCTTTTTTTTTTTTTTTTTGGATGGGGATCTAATGAGCTTTATTGTTGTCATTGGTAGGATGCCAGAGGTTGGATGGCGAGAGTGGGAGATTCCTCTCAACATCTGGAGGAACATCCGGACAGACCGAGAGGTTTGGGAGGCACTAGCTGATAGTGGGCACCTGAAGTTTGCACAGATCCCGTATATGCGTTCAACACCTCTATTACTAAACAAGTTAGTTGAGTTCTGGGATTCTAACATTGAGGCTTTCATGATCCAGGGCAAGCGGCTAGATCTGACCCTAGCCGATGTATACTTCCTGACTGGGTTGCCCTGGTTAGGTATGGTTGCCGAGAATTAGCCGAGGATGTCGGGGAATGACATGATGGAGAATTTACTGGAGAGATATTGTTTTCCTGTGGCGGTGGTGAGTGGATAGAGAGTCTGGTAACGCAGGCTATTGCGGCGGTAGTGGTACGAGTTTTGGGTTCCCATGGCACTAACCGGATCATGGGAGGGAAGATGTTATTGATAGAGAGCATCCTTAACGGGGTGTATTATGCATTGGGACAGATGTATTTGACCATTGTTCGGCGAGAGCTGAGCAAGGTCCGGCACCTGAGGAAGGCATTTTGTTTCCCATCTTTTCTATGTGCCTTTTTCTTTGAGCGGATCCAGACACTGCGGCCTCACAGAGCCATGCGAGTGGCACCCCCCACAGAGCCACAGATGCAGCGATGGGGCAAGATGATGACTCGTACGGGTGGAGGGGTGGTGGGCCATTTTTTCAATGAGGAGTTGTTCTTACAATGGATGCAGATACCGGTATCCATCGAGGATTATCCATATGCTGGGATGGACTTTAGTGGAGATCCAGAGATGTCGAGACCTCCTGGCTAGGCTTGGGGCCCAGACGGTATGTTTGGTTTATTTTTGTTTGAAAGGTTTTGTATATGATATCATTTTGTAGTTGCTAGACCTGTATTTCACATTTTGGTATTTTTGTTTGGCAGATGTGGGACCGTTACCACCACTGGTTCATAGGCTACGGCGAGGGCATGTGGAGGGATTGGTCCCAGTCGGGAGTGGGCAGGTTCGTCACTGGAGTGCTGCAGTTACTCTGGATGTTTTGAGATAAGGGATTCATCAACTCTTGGAGGGGATCTCGAGAGATGGTTGGCAGCATTTGGATCAGGAGTTGATCGATATTTGTTATGATGCTCCACAGGAGTGGAGGCCTATTATGCAGCGCATTGCGATGGCCGCACAGACAGTGAGAGTGTTTGCTTGAGGGGATGTACCTTATCTTGGGGAAGATGAGGAGGATGAGGATCCCGAGGAGGAGGATCCTGAGGAGGGGCTGCCCGAGGAGGAGCTGGGAGAGGATGAGGAGGCAATACGGGCAGCTGTGGCCGCTGCTGCTGAGGCTAGGGGGTCAGCGGGGCTTGATGATGATGAGGACTATCGGGATGAGTTTGACTAGGCAGTTGACAAGGCTTCCCCCACTGTGATGATCATGTGGGATTTTTGTATATACAACTCATGATATTTACCGAGGATGCTATTGGGGCTTCTCGCTGTGTTTATATGTATATTTTGGTACAGTGGGTACTTATGACATATTCATGATCATATATATATATATATATATATATGGCACGTGGATGCCTTTTGTTATGATGTTTTTCTTTCTATGCAAGTCGATGCACCTAGCATTATGTTTGTGTTATATGCACATGGATGCAATTATGCCCGTGGATGCAATTTATAGTAATGCACATGGATGCACTTATGGTTAATTTTCTTTTTGTTATTTTTAACTGATATTGTTATGTACATGTACATGGTTGGTGCCCTTCATATGGTGATTTGTATGCCAATCTAGAATATTGTTAGCCATCTGGTCTACTATACTATTTTGATTGCGTGGGACATGAGAGAATGTAATGGATTCAAATCATCTAATCATTTGTTTAGTGCGCAGGAACATTCTAAAAAGGCAGGGATCCTGTACCTAGTAACAGTTGTTGAGTTGAGCGATGAGCATCTAGGAGTCAAGGAACATGCGAAGGTGACTTATGCCCATATGGAGGGCAGCGATCAGTAGACAGGCCATGGCATCATATTCAGCGTGGTTGTTGGTAGAAGAACCTATGCACACTCCATCAAGGTGGATGAGCTCATGTGAGGAGGAATATAAGACCCAAGCTATAGAGGCGAGGTTTGGGGACCAACGACTTTCACCATCGGTGAAACCAACGTATTGTAGTGGGAGGGAATCCGTCTATGATCATGCAGGGTGATCAAAATGTAAGGTCGTAGATAAAAAAAAGGGTGCAAAAAAAAAAGAGGATAATGAAACTGTACAAAAGGGGACTGGTGGATACTCAAAAAGGTGTTATGGGTAGAAGCGTTTGAGGTACAACCCATTCCGAGGGTTCTGCAAAGGGGTCCCTTCAAAATCAGTGAGGATGTATGCCCCATGTCCTAAACACGTATGCACGATGTATGGTCCTTGCCACATGGATTCAAATTTCCCTTTCCTAGTATTATCGTGTGCTTGGTCATAAACTAGGACAAGGTCTCCTTCCCTGAAATTGCGTGGGTGAACGTGTTTATCATAACCCGCTTTGGAGCGGTTTTTTGCAGCTTCGATGGTTTCAAGGGCCGTCTGGCGATCCTCGTTAGCCTGTTCCAAAAGGATTAGGCATTGCTCAAGAGGGGAGGTGTCAGGAAGGAATTCTACAGCAATGTGGAGAGAGGGAATTTGGCACTCTATGGGAAGAACTCATTCAACATCATGGACCAAGTGAAAATGGGTGAACCATGTGGTGGTCTTAGTGGAAGTACGGTAAGCCCATAGTGCTGTAAATAACATGTGATGCCAGTTGGACTTATGGCAATCTACGGTACACTGAAGAATGGTCTTCAGTATTTTGTTGATGGCCTCTACCTGACCATTCCCTTGAGGGTAATAGGAAGAAGAGTATTGATGCTTGAATTTAAAGAGGATGGATAGTTCTTTCCAGATGGCGTCCTCAAAGTGTATGCCGTGGTCAGACACAAGTTGTTGGGGGACACCGAATCGAGTAATGACATGACTAAAGAAGAAACGAGTTGCAGTGTCGGCTTTGCAGTTGAATGTGGGCATTGCTTCAACCCATTTGGTGAAGTAATCCACAGCGACAATGATATACTTATGACCACTTGCAAAGGTTGGGTTGCATTCCATGAAATCAATGGCCCATTTGCAAAAGGGGCCAATAGTGACAACTGGTTGGAGGGGGGCCGGTGGGATCCTTGCCTTGGGTGCAAAGAGTTGGCAGTTGCGGCAATGTTTTACTGTAGTGATATAGTCGGTGAAAAGAGAGGGCCAAAAATACCCGGCACGGATGACTTTTTGGGCGATGGCCATCCCTGAAAAATGTCCACCAGTAGCTCCACTGTGGTAATCATTAACAACTTGTTCGGCCTCCTCATGGGCGAGGCAATGTCATAAAATGGTGTCGATACTGTGATGGTATAACACATCTCCTAGGAGAAGGTAACGTGAAGCGTGATGATGTATGCGTTGATGCTCATCACGGTTGAGATTCAGTTAGAATTTCTGAGTGCGAAAGTACACCAAGATATCGCCATACCAAGGGTCATCTGAATAAATGATAAATAAGTGATCATCAAGGAGATTGGTCTGAATGGGGACTGAAATGGATGACGATGGCAAATCTGTCATAAGTTGTGCTAAAGAAAGGGCGTTGACACTCTTGGGTGTGGTAAACGTGAGGTCATATTCTTGGAGAATAACGACTCACTTAGCCACATGGCCTTGAAGTAGACGATGACTCAGTAGGTAAACCATAGGATTAGAGTTGGCCACAACAGTAATTGGACTTAGCAATATGTAGTGACGGAGCTTTTGTACGGAGAAGATGACAGCTAGGGCCAACTTCTCTTAAGGAGGGTAATGAAACTATGGGCCAGACAAGGTTTGACTCACATAGTAGATTACATGCTCTTTCCGTGCACTATCTTCTTGGACGAGCACCCAAGAGATTGTGTATTCAGATGTCGAAACGTACAGGATAAAATCTTTGGAGAAATCCGGTTGGGAGATCAAAGGGGCATTAGTTAGGGTTGTTTTAAGAGCTGTAAAGGCTGCTTGAGCTTGCTCGTCCCAGACAAAGGGGCTGCGAGTGTGGAGTAAGTGGAGGAAGTCGTGGACCATCGTGGCATACTCAAGAACAAAGCGGTGGAGAAAGTTGCCTCTCCCTTGTAGACTTTGTAGCTGACGTATGGTGCGAGGGGGAGGTAGTCCCAAGATGGCTTGGACTTTTAAGGGGTCGACAGTTATCCCTTTCTGTGACACAATGAATTCTAACAACTGTCTTGCAGGAGCAAAAAAGACACACTTGAGAGGGTTCAAGCGGATTCTATATTTGCGGCAACGGAGGACTTGCTAGAGGTCCTTTAAGTGGTTAGATCGTTCTTTGGAGCAGGCGTAAGGTCATCTAGGTAAACCAGGATGACATGAGTTAGGTCGTGGAAGTAGTATGTCATGGCTCGTTGGAAAGTGGCACCCGCATTCTTTAGACCAAATTGCATGACTCGATAGGCAAAGGTTCCCCATGGGGTAGTGAACGCATTTTTATATTGGTCTTCTTTCCGAATGCGTATTTGGTTATATCCGGAAAAACTGTCCATAAAGGAGAGGACTTCATGTCCAATACAAGCGTCAACGAGCTGGTCGATGAAAGGTGTGGGAAAGTTGTCTTTGGGACATGCTTGATTGAGATCTCTAAAATCTATGCAAACACAGAGAGTGCCCTATTTTTTATTGACAGGTATAGGGTTGGACACCCAAGGTGGTGTAGGCGATGGCATAGATGAACCCGACTTTCCATAGCTTCTCAATTTATGATTTGACTGTAGGGAGTTTGGAGGGATGAATGGGTCTCTGTTCCTAGTGGATAGGTGGGACATCAGTCCATGTATCAATGTCGTGTTCAACAATGGTGGGGTCTAGGCTAGGCATCTCGGTATAAGACCAGGAAAAGACATCCCAAAATTCCTGAAAACATTTTTTGGATGCCTCGATTTCGCGTTCAGTACAAGTGGCACCCAATGTGATGATCTCGGGTTGGACACTTGGGCGAGCAATGTCCACTCGTGTAATGGGAGAAATATTTGCCATGTTTTCCTCTTCAAAGCCGTCAGGGGCTGGGATGGGGTTCTTGAACCAGTCTACCTTCTCGGGGAGAAAGTATTTTGTTTCGATTGCCAGTTGTTTGGATGTGATAGTGGTGGACTCACCAGGGATGAAATACAATCGATGGTGCATGTCATCCCATGGGTATTCTGGTTCTGTGAGGGCTTCGAGGATTTCTTCATCACTGCGGAAGTGTTGAGTTGTCAAGTCACTCAGGGGGAGGGAAGAAGTGGAAGGTATGTCATGTCTATCGACTATGGAGATCATGTATAGTGTATTGTTTTCTTTCTAAGAGGAAGATGTTGGAGGGTAAATTTCTTCAACGGTGGGAGGGGATTTCTCTAGGTCGGCATTATTCATCTCGTAGAGGGTTGCTCTGTAATCCGGGAGGTCGGGGCAGTGGTGCGAGTAGTGACTGTATATTCCACAAATAGCACAAGCGTGGTTGGTACACAATGCTTTGTTGCGTTGATGGGATGGGGGGTTTAGTATGACTATGGGGATGTTGGGATCATCCTCCAAGGTCTGCATGTGTTTTTGGAGATCTGGCAACTGAGGACAGTTGTGGGTGGCGTGGCCAATATCATCACACAAGGAGCACTTAGGGGGTGCTCGCGTGGGTGGTTGGGGTGCCACTGGTTTTCTCACTGGTGGGACGGTATAGTTTTGCAGGCCTCTTCCCCCAGTGTTTTTTGGTGCTGGTGGGGGAGGTTGTGTAGCCGATGTGGATGCTGCACCATACGGGGGATTGTTGGGCATGTTCGCCACTCTTGGTGGTGGGCAGTTGGAAGTGTTAATAGGTTGAACTGGTTGAAGAATGACCTGTGGTGTTGGTGTAGGATTAGGGATGGGTAAATACCACACGGGTAGTCCGAGGATTAATCCCGAGAGGTTCAAAGTGGCCATCACTATTGAACTTATCACTCCAGATGGTCGAAATAAAAACGGGATCGTATGGATGGGTGTCGCCCCAATGTAATTTGGTACCGATGGTGGTTGCAATAGTAAAGGTGGTTGCTGGTTGGGTGCTGTGTGGTTGGAGGAAATTGTGCAAAGATCTTATATCTCAGTTATCTTTCGAGGGGGCGGAATGGATTGGAACGTGGAAGTCATGGGTGGCTCTTAGTATAATCTGGGTCCGACTGTGGAGATTAGCGATGTAGGGGCATTTTGCATTGGTTGTTCAATCATGGGGAGAACATTCTCGAGAGTAGCTAGGGCATTGGGATCGTAGTATGTTATTTGGTCAATTTTGACCACACGTCCCTCATGGGGGAACATCATGATGTGAAAAACAAACGAAGCGATGGCCTTCATAGCATACAAGTAACTACGACCAAGTAAGAGGTTGTAATCGAGCTATGCATTAATAACCTCTATATTGATTAGGACTATTTTTCCTGCTAGCTGTACAAGAACATTGGTCAAAAGGCCCTGAGGTTGGGCTACGCGACCATCGTAAGATCTTAATGCAATTGTTGATGGCTATAGGGTGGAGGATCCAAGCTTCTGCCAAACAAATGTTGACATAACGCAAGTGGAGGCGCCTTCATCGATGATGCATCGATGGATGACTAGGTTCCCCACAAACATAGAGACTTGGAAAGCTAATGTTGAAGGAAAATGTGGTTCGGCTTGGTCTAAGTAAAATGACATTAGCCGAGAGTCATTAGGGTCTATAGTGCCGATGGCGGATAACAATAGTTTCCTCTGTTCGGGGAAGTCTTTTAGGATTTCCAATGCAAACTTAGCTGCTGGGGATTGCGCTAGATCTTCTACGATGTTGTAATTTGATGCAGCACAAGCGTTAGGATTGTTGTTGATCCGTCATAGTGGAAAACGAGGCGCTTTAGGGGCCCCATCATCGTGTGGTGGGGGTATGCGTAAGGGATGATCTGTGGGGGTGGAAGTATCCATGGGGGGGTGTTTCGAGATTAGGTCCGTATTGATTTCAACGCATTTGAAGATTGATGTTGTTGATGACATCATGAGGAGATGGTGAGTACTTGAATCTGTGGGTTGGTTTTTTTGTGTAGCATATGTGATTTGCTGAGGTGGTTGTGGGGCTCCTTGAGGAGGAGGTAGTGGTTGGGTGTTTACTACTCCTTGCATGGGTAAGGGATTTTGCAGCACCATGGGGGGTGGTTGGGGGTTTTTTTGTGTAGGAGGAGCAGCTTGTCCTTGGCGTTGGGGGCTGTCCATCCAGAGTTGACGGGAACAATCTAAATGTGGACAATTGTGTGTATAGTGGCCATATACCCCACATATGGAACAAGGATGATTCGTTCATAGGTTGGGATTCTTTCCCTGACGAAGTTGTATGTCGAGGTTTTGGTCAGGTGGGTCGGCGTTGTTGTTATTGGGGGGGTTTGGTTGTTGATCGACTTGGTCCCGAGGTTGGTTATTCCTCCTATTCCGTTCTCTGTCCCTATTCTGTTGGCCTTGTTGGTTGCATTGAGCAAGCTGATTTTGTTGTGGGTGTTGTTGGGCGTAAACTTTCCCTTGGGGATTGGGAGGATTCTGTGGTTGAGCAGGTGGTGAAGGTGCCGGTGGCGGGTAGTAGTCGGGATGTGCTTGAGGTTGGGCTGGAGCTGGTGGGGTCGGTTGTGGATGATATACTGGAGGAACTGGTGGTTGCGTAATTGGGGCTTGTGGGGGGTAGTAAGCCTGTTGGAATTGGGGGTGTGAATGAGTGGGTGGAGGTGGGTGTTGATAAAATGTAGGCTATCCCATAGGAGAATTATAAGGTGGGGGAGCATGGCCATAACACTGCAGTGGGCATGATGGTCCATGGATATGCGGAGGTCTAATGACCGAGGCATATGAATTAGTCGCTCCAGAATGGGATGTGGCGCATGAGAGGTCGGGGCCACTAGTATTAGGCATAGTTGTGTATGGTTCAGGGTGTGATGGCACATGCCCAATGATACCACCAGCAGCATGGGAAGCCCTGGGCCCATCGCTCCAGGCTGAGTCGGCACGGGGGGCATCAAGTAAAATAGAATATAGATAACCAGACTGGGCATAGATGAGGTCAAACTGTTAAGCTTTGAGAATTGCTTCTTCCTCAGACTGGGGTCGCTCGGATGCCACATCCTTCGCGATGGTTGGTATGAGAGATTTGAGGAACCAATCTAAAAATATCTGGTCATCCAACTTGATCTTGTGTAACGTACGTCGTTTACGCCATTCATGGATGTGGTCTATGATGTGTGTGGCGGTGTTTTGTCTGCAAGACAAGACGATTTCTACACCGACGTCGTAACGAACAGGTAGTTGGAAGAATTATAGGAAAGTAGAGGCAAGGGATGTGAATGTAGGGTGGGTCCCATGAGGTTGGTCAATATACCACTTGGCTGCAGCTCCAGTAAGGGTTCTCTGTAGTAGTCGAAGGCGAATAGAATCGTCCATGATGGAGTTAGAGGAACACCATAAGTGGAAGGACATGATATGATTTTGAGGGTCTTCTCCTCCCTTTCCCTCGAACTTGAGTATGTCCAAGGGGAGTTTGGTGGGAATAGGAGGCCACATAGGATCATGTTGTATCAGATCATTAGTCAACTTAGCCAAGTCAGGGAGGTTCAAACTGGCCATGAATGGAAAACTAGTGGGAAGGTGCGTCAGATGTGGTGGGGGAAGTGCATTTGCCGTGGCGGTGATGGTATGGCCACTGCCCCCTATGTGTGGGGAAATGGTGTAGGACATAGCAGCCATGGTGTATTTGCTTCCCCCAATGTGTGGAGTAACAGTGTGGGCCATAGCAGCCATGGTGGAGGTGTTTCCCCCAATGTGTGGGGCAACAATGTGGGCCATAGCAACGATGGTGGAGGTGTTGCCACTAAGCATGACGCTAGTCATTGCTGGATTTGTACTAGTAACTAAGACACTACCCACTGGGATGGATGTAGTGGCGTTAATGGTAGGCGTAGGGCATGTAGATGGTTTGACTGTTGAGGTGGTAGCTGGATGAGTGGTGGATCCTTCGCCCACCATCCCATCGAAAAAGGGGTTGGACGTCATGCCGGCTAAGGGGCTAGATGGAGCTCAACGTGTGGTGTGTTCTGGTTCTGAATTAGATGTGGTATAAGGGGCGTCTGGATTAGGGAGCGAGGTTCTACGTCTGTGACAAGGAGATCAAAGTAGACCGTGTTGCGGGGGTTGGCC
Source organism: Larix kaempferi (assembly GCA_027924585.1). Lineage (NCBI taxonomy): Eukaryota > Viridiplantae > Streptophyta > Pinopsida > Pinales > Pinaceae > Larix > Larix kaempferi. Next base: position 3,471,909 of record BSBM01000310.1, on the reverse strand, counting down.
CTGTTGGCGTCGGGACTGTCTCAGGGACTCAATGATGCCGATGAGGGTATTTCGAGTGAGGTGTGGTGAGTGAAAAGCTCAAAAAATCCTAGTGCAACCATGTGTGCACAAGGAGAGCATAAAAAAGGGCAGCACTCAGGCCAACAACAATGCCCAAAGTGCATGTTGCAACAGCTGTGCTGCAACCACATGGAGCCATAAAAAATGGTCAGAATACCAACAGACAAAGGCTCCTAAAAAGAGAAAAAAAAGTGTACTCACTAGACTCAGGGGGGTAAGGGAGCATACAAACACCTAACTAGAAGGTATGTTGATTCGATCTCGACGTATCCTCTATGGGGTGATGAAATCCCGGTCAGACAATACAAAAAGTGGAATCAAAGGCCAATGATATCCCCCTACCGGGAGGGACACCAGGTAGACAATCCTAGAAGAAAGGAAACTAAGATACCCCATTCATGACACGTCCAAAAAGGTGAATCTGCGGCTCCAATCCTATCACCGTATGGGCCTAAAAGGAATCACCACATGTGGACCAATGAGTAGGTAGCCTTTGGTGACTGAATGGATTGCGGTATCCCACTCAGGCCTCCTTAACCAGTCTCGCCCACTTCAACCCTCCTAAGGGAGAGGCCTTTCCGACAAATTGGTCATAACCCTGTCAAAAAATACTAAGGGATTTTGGCACCCTAGATAACAACAACTATGTCTCAGATGTAAGCAACAAAGTGGTGTTATTTGGATACTTATCCCCCTTGCCCTACCTAGCTACCAAATTCTTTTGTGTTCCCCAAGTGGGGTTAAGTGTTTTTTGAGTTAGGTGTATTTTAAGGCTCGCTTGAGTTAAGTGTCAGAGTGTGTGCAATGATAATGTTGGCAGTTAACTAGCAAATAAAAAGATGGTATTTAAATGCTAGAAAAATGGAAACAATGCTGTAAATTGAATGCTGATTCAAAGAGTTAAAACAATTTTATTTTTTTTAAACAATTAAAATTGAGAAAAAAGTGGAAATCAAAATGCAGCTAAGGGCTTGCTTGGTGCGGTGTGCAGTGCGACTATGGCACTGAAAACTGTGGTGTATAGCACAATTTTCAGGAATTTGGGTGCGGTGCAGCGCGGGTACCAATAAAAAAGTCGCGGTTTGCAGCGAAAGTTATGGGTCGGATGATGTGGTGTGCAGCGCACTATTTGTGAAGATTTTGTGTGGTGCAGGTGGGGTGTGGTGGCATGTAGCTAGCAAGGAATGTTGTGTTTTGCAGTGCAATTCACGTGGGGGTTACTACAGTGGAAACCACACTTGTGGTTGGTCTAGCTTGCGGCGCGGACCGCGTATAGGTCACAGTAATGAGGGGCACCACTCTGGTGTGGGGATGAGGCCATGGCAAGATTGGTGCGGGCCATGGTGTGGTCTGCGAGCAGGAGATGGGATTTATGCAGTGTAGTGTGCATGAAAGTGGCAAATAACCACGGTTGAAACCGCGAACAGGTAAGCCTCAGTCGCGTTTTAAGTTGCAGCAAGAGGCTAAAAATCCAATGTGCGGACCACGTAAAGATGAGGAAACGACGCGGTGGGGACCGCTAACAGATAACGAAAACTCGTGGTTTGGGTCGCAACAAAAGGCTAAGGAGTCGATGTGCAGTCCGCACGAAGATGAGGAACAGATGCAGTGAGGACCGCAAACAAATCAGGAAACTCGCGTTTTGGGTCACAACAAAAGGATAAGAAGCCGATGTGCAGACCACGCGAAGGTGAGGAAAAGCTGTGGTTTGGACCGCAATTATCAGTGAAAAACAAGCAGTTTTGTTGTCCAAATGCAAATTGGTTGCAACCGTACAGGAAAACCCGAAAAACTTATAAAACTAAGCAAGAAAATATATAAAACAGGACTGCAAACAAAAATATCAATAAACTAAACTTGTCAGAGAGGGGTTCAGATAGGGGAGTCGCCAATCTGTAGCTGGGGTTTTAACCCCTGCTTGTGCAAATGAGCACCTGTTAAGGATTATGGAATCCTTAACAGCAGTATGGAAGTAAACAACAATTAATGAACTAAGTACAAACAATTAAAGCAAATATCATTAAACAATAAATCTGATCTTAAACATGTGCATGGAACAAAATTTGACTTGAAATAATGAATGGTATGCTTGAAAAAACTGTAGAATAAAGAATCTTTTTTTTTGTTATATCGTGGGAAAGCAAAGGGCTTGCAAAAAAATATATTTACCTCAAGGATGAGGCTGGTGGAGTTCTGGCAATGTGCTCCGGAGCTCTTTGGTTCAGTACTCTTCTCTCTGATGCTTTGATGGTGGCTAGAAATTTTTATCTCAAGGGGAGGCCAAAAAGCACGAATATGGATGGCTTAAGGCTTTGGAAAAAATTCAGTAGCATGAGGATAGAGTGAGTGAGGGATCTGGAAATGGGGGGCCTCTACCCCTTTTTATAAACTTGGATTAGGGTTTTCGGGCTTTTTAGGGTTTTTGCCCTATTTTCTCTTTTTTATATTTTATTTTGAGTTTTATTCCCAATTATTTTAATTTTAACCCACTTTTGGGGTTTTGGTATGTTTTTGAGGGAATTTTTGGGTATTTTGGTACCCATTTGGGTTTTCCTGGGGTTTTGGAGGCTAGGTTGGTAGGAAATTTGGTCAATAGAGGTGTATGTCCAAATCGATGAGCCAGTGAGCACTTTTTTGGTGTTAACACTTCCATTGCACCTTTACCTTTCCGATGGTACGGTTCCGGAGTAAAACTTCTCTGCTGTCGAGAATACATTTCGGTTCCACTTGAAATTCTCCTTCAGGTTCCACTTTAATAACATTCAAATCAACGACATGAGTAGCATCATGAACATATATTTTTAAACTCGAAACATGAAAAACATTGTGTAGTTTTATTGTAGGTCATATTGCCAACTAATAAGCTACTGGTCCAACCTTTGCTAATATTTCAAAAGGTCCACAATACCTGGGTGCTAATTTTGTGCATTTTCCCAATCCAATGGAACTTTTTCTAGGTTTCACTTTCACATATACATGATATTTTACCTGGAACTCTCTTGGAGTTCTTTTTAAATCTGTATAACTTTTTTGTCTATCTTGAGCTATCTTCCAGTTATGTTATACCTGTTTCACTGTTAGTTCCATATCTTTCAATACTTCAGGACCTAGCATTAATCTATCAACTAGACTGCTCCAAGAAACTGGAGTGTTACATTTTCATCCATAAAGTATTTCAAATGGAATCAATATAGCTGAATCTTGAAAATGATTGTTATATGTAAACTCTACAATATGTAAATACTCTTCCAAATTACTTGGTTTATCCATTATGTACATTCTAAGCATATCTTCTAAAATATGATTGATCCTTTCATTCTTACCATCGGTCTGAGGATGATATGTCGTACTAAAATGTAATTGATTATCTAAACCTTTAAATAAATATTTCCAAAAATTTCCCATAAACTTTGCATCCCTATTAGAAATTATTACCTTCGGTACAACATGCAGTCTAAAAATCTCCTTGATAAAAATATCAACAATATTGATGGTTTTATAAGTAGAATTAACTAGAATAAAATTTCCTACTTTACTAAGCTTGTCCACCACAACCATAATTGAATCATTTTGTTTAGCATTTTTAGGTAAACCTATTATAAAATCCATACTAATAATATCCCATTTCCATTATGGAATGGATAAAGGTTGTAGAAATCCAGTTGGATATTGATGTTCATCTTTTACTTGCTGACATTCAATACATCTAGCTAAGTATTCTCCAACTTCATTTTTCATATTGGGCCAAAAAAAATCTTTTCTTATCATGGTAATCATTTTATGATATCTAGGGTGTCCTGAATAGATTCTTTTTTGAAATTCATTCATAATGATTAGTTTAGTTTCTTCTGAATTTGTTATATATAGCCTTCTTTTATGTAATAATAATCCTTTTATGTTCAAACTGAGTTCTGCTTTTTCATGATTAGCTTCATTTTATGTTTTCTTTTCTTTTCTTTTTTGATCATATTTATCAAACTTTGCTGCAATTTCAATTTTTTCCTCCAAATCTATCTCGTAACTGCTACTTGCAATATAGCAGATTTGCATGATGACTTAAAGCATCAACTACTTTATATTCCTTCCCTTTAATATGTTTAGTTTTTAAATCATATTCACTTAGGAAATATAACCACCTAGACTATCTAGCATTTAAATTCTTTTGGTCGAATAAATATTTTAAACTAATATTATCAGAAATTAGAAAAAATATTCTTCCTATAATATAGTGTCGCCACATCTTAAGGGCATGAATGATAACATCCAACTCTAGTTCATGAGTAGAAATATAGTTATTTTCGTGTTCTTCAAGTTGCTTATATTCATATGCTATGACATAATTTTCTTGCATTAATACTCCTCCTAGATCCTCTTTACATGCATCCACACATATGAAAAATTCTTTATAAAGGACAACAATTTTTAGGATAGGAGCTGTCGTTAATAAATATTTCTATTTATTAAAACTATTTTCACATTTTTCATTCCAATCAAATTTCTCTCCTTTCTTTTGTAATGAGGTGATAGGATATGCAATCTTAGAAAACCCTTCAATGGATTTTCTATAATAGCCAGTAATCCCCATAAAAGATATTATATCAAATACGTCTTTAGGAATGGGCCATTCCCATGATAGCTTTAATTTTCACGGGATCGACTGATATACCTTCTGTAAAAACCATATGTCCTAAATATTGGATTTTATCCTTGAAGAAGTCACATATGTTAGTTTTTCAACATTTAATTCAATCTGATCTAGTATCTTAACTGAGAGAACAACATGTACAGCATATCAAACACAAGAGACAAGAGACACAAAAAATTTCACCGGGGAAAACCAAGACGGTGAAAAACCCCACAACTTCCTCAGATATAGAATGAGCATCAATACAACGATCACAAAGATCAAACCCCACAACAAGAGATATTCTCCTAGCAGCTGCTCCTCCTCCACTTGTGTGCGCTCCTCCTCTCTCTCATGAATGCAAAGTCAGTAGGTGTGTGAATGAACAAATGAGAGAGTCACACTCTCTATTTATACTTTACTTCACTTGATTTTTAACTCTAACTAGGTCGGTCCCAACTTAACCACTTGTCACTGGGCCGACCCCACTAGGGTGGTCTAGAAACCCTTTGACCCACACAACTCATACAGGGCCGACCCCACCAAGGTGGTCTAATAACCCATCAAATATAAGTGGCGACACTTACAATAATACTTGCGAAACTTGCAAATACAAATGACGACGCTTCCAATCGGAGGAATAATACATATCCTTTGGGGATATAATAAAGTAGAAATGTAATACATACAATATCCAAGTGAATATCTTCCAAAGTTAAAAATACATCAACACTCCCTCTTAACTAGGAAGGTATTCTCTTGACACAATTCATTAATACATATAGACACAAGTCTCCAATACTAGAGCTAGATCATCGTCACTGGATCACAGAGCATCATCGTCACTGCTGTTGTACTCATCATATCGATCACTGGTGCTATCTCTGAATTCTTCTCGTCATAGGAAGTTCTACAGAGCCAACCCTTTTTCATGTTGGTTGTAGACCTAGCCTCCTATAGGTCTTCAACATCCCTGGACATCCTGTGGAATGTGCGTCAACAAAACCTCGAAAGAGAATCCTAAGACTTTTACGAGCACATAGCTCAACCCATCAGATCTCCCAGGATCTTTTACATGTGACCACCACAAAACCTTGAAAGAGCATCCGAGCTCAAACTATCGGATCTCCCACAATCTTTTACATGTGGTCAGGAAAAACCTTAAAAGAGTGTCTTGCAACCTGCAAGATCTCTCAAGAGAATCCCAGGATATTTATGAGGACACAACTCAACCTATTGGATCTCCGGGATTGATTACATGCCCCCTGTAGCGAAACCTCGAAAGAACATCTGAGGTCAAACTATCGGATCTCCCAGGATCTTTTCTATGCTACCTGTAGCAAAACATCGAAAGAGTATCCGAGCTCAAACTATCCGATCTCCCAGGATATTTTCTATGCTACCTGCACAATCTGTCCACGGCCAACCTGTAGCAAAACCTAGAAAGAGTATCCAAGCTCAAACTATCGGATCTCCTAGGATCTTTTCTATGCTACCTGAACAATCTGTCCATGACCAACCTATATCAAAAGCTCGAAAGAGTATCCAAGCTCAAAATATTGGATCTCTCAGATCTTTTCTATGATACCTGCACAACCTGTCCACGACCACAGAGTATCATCCTAATACTCATGATCATACTGATCATCATCATATAGTACATCATCCTGATGCACATCATCATCACATGATAACCCTGATCATGTACACAGCATCATCCTAATGCATATCATCTGGAGCATCATATTGATGCTCATCACATGATCATCCTCTTCAAATCATCTCATCGTCCATGGAGCACAACCCATATGCACATCATACAACACTTACACCACCGACATGAGAGAACACATCTACCACCATTCAGGGAAGGCTTTAACCCTTACTTTTTCACCATGGGAGAACACATCTACCACCATGTGAAAAATGGATTCATCCCTTAAATCTACACCATGGGAGAACACATCTGCCACCATGTGAGAATGGCTCCAGCTCTTACATATACATCATGGGAGAACACATCTACCATGATGTGAGAAAATCCCATGTGAATCTGCGTCTTTCACACTCATCACTTCCCCTTGGAAGGAACCTCGATCTGAAGTACACCAAGCCTCTTTCTAAAGTACTTGAACTTCGCTCTGGCTATTGGTTTGGTCAACACATCTGCAATCTACTCATCCATCGTCACATACAGGAGCGTCACTGCTCCTATCCACACCATATCCCTGATATAGTGATATTTTATCTCGATATGCTTCCACTTATCATGGAATATCAGGTTCTCTGCCAACTTGACACAACCATAGTTGTCACAATAGATACAAGTAGCATCCAATTGGAGATCAAATAAATCATACAGTATCTTCCTTAGCCATACTTCCTCACAACTAGCCGAACAAAGCTGTGACATACTCTGCTTCGGTTCTACTCAGTGCTACATAGGATTGCTTCCTGCTAAACCAAGAGATCACACGTGATCCCATACTAAAGTAGCACCCCGAAGTGCTCTTCCTATTTGCAGCACTGCCTTCCAATCTGAATCAACATAACCCTCCAGGTTAAACTTTTGATTTGTATAATACTTGAGCCCATAATCAATTGTACCATTTAGGTACCTCAGAATATGCTTTACATCAATCAGGTGAACATGTCTAGGATCTGTCAGAAACTGGCTCAAGGTATTTACCACAAAACAAATATCTGGTCTCCTGTTCGTCAGGTACATCAAGGACCCAATCATCTGATGATACATCGTGGCATCAACTGAATCTGATGAATTATCACTCAGTAGCTTCAGGTTGCATGCCATAGGTGTGTCCATGGCCTTGCAGTCCATCATCCTGAACTGCTTCAGGATCTCTACTACATATTTCCCTTGTCCAAGGAAGATTCCATCTACACTTTGCCACACCTCCATACCTAGAAAGTAATGCATCATTCCCAAGTCCTTCATCTCGAACTCAGCAGCAAGCTTCCTCTTCATGTCGGCAATCAACCTATCCTCTCCTGTCACAAACAGGTCATCCACATACAATAGGAGTATCACTGGATTGCCTTCCTCAACCTTGTAGTAAAGGTTCGAATCCGCTTTACTCTTGGTAAAGCACAAAATGGACAGGAAGTTGTCTATCCTATCGTACAATGTCCTAGGTGATTGCATCAAGCCATACAAGGCTTTCTTCAATTTGCACATATATGAGTCTCTGTCATGTGTCTCACAACCAAGTGGCTGCTCCACATACACTTTCTCTTCGACTACACCATTCAATAAAGCTATCTTGACATCCATTTGGTGTATCTTCCATTTCATCACTTGCCTTGTATTTCTCTATGCTACTATCTGCAGCATGCTCGATCTTGTATATCTACTTGGAAGTCACAATAGACTTCCCTTCTGGTCTTGGGACCACATCCCAAACATCATTCTTCATGATCGATATCTTTAGATTCTTCAATAGATAGTTTTCTTGAACTTCATTGCTGGAACAAATGTTGTTGTCCTTCTTTTGTAGGTGATTGTACACGATCCTGTCTACAAGTCAAATTCAATTGCATGATTAGAAAATTCTCATAGTTTTCAGAACAAAATCTTACACATAAGGATATATGTCATACAGTCATGCAATTATCTTAGCCAATGCTTCAATACAACATTTATCCATATCCCGTAACTTTCTTGATGCCTTCCATCTCTACCAGAACATTTGTTAAGAGTGTGCACAACTCCCAACATGTCAGCAAAGAGGTTTCATTCTAGATAAGTAGCAATGGAATGTTGTACAGTACCATAGGCCACTTACCCATTACTTGCATATTAGTAGTATCTTGTTCATTAATGAAACTTTTCTAATATGCATAATATACATCCTAAATCTAGGAACATAAGCATGTACATGAATGGACAACATCATTTAAGTAATCAAATATATAATAAATGACAATTCAAATACTTATCTTTGTTTGCTTGTTGGGTGGACTCCCTCTCAATCTTTGCTTCCTTGCAGGAACTACTGGAGTGAGATCCCTCTTGATCTTTACTTCCTTGTAGGAACTACTAGAGTGAGTTCCCCCTTGATCTTTGCTTCTTGGATTATCTGTCTTTGAACTTATATCCATCCTAGACCACTATGCATGCTTAAGTGTGCACTAGTTTCATCCTCAAGATCTCATACATAATCATACATGCATTAGTATAATCTCAATACTATCAAAACATTATGATTCTAAATAATCTTAAACATGTATGGTTATGGTCATTTCATACACAGGTAATTTATCACAAGCGTTAGTATTCAAGGTTTCGGGGAGGAATTCGTTTACTCATTCATATTCTTATATGACAATAGGACTTTTCATTAAGAAGCATAATATGCATAATCCCATGATTACTCAAACTTATAACTTCATGAATAATCATTATCAATCATACAAAAAATATCTTATATAAGATCTTAACATAAGGTAGGATTCTAAGTCGATATAGCAAAACATACTTGGATTATCATGCTTGTCTAACATACCTAAATAGTGTCTTCTTTGTTCTCTTAGAGACCTTGTGCTAGCAATCTGCATATCTCATAAGTTAATAATTGTAGAAACAAGTTATGCATACCTCGTAAGTAGAGATTCTATGTGATCTATGACTATGGACGAGTCTTTGTCTTCATGTCACCATGGTCATATGTTCTTGATCTAGAACTTGATTTGTCTTTCTTGATGTACCTTTCATGTTAGCACACAACATTATCCTCATACAACACCACAGTGCATTAGTACAATCATAAGTGTCATAACCCTAATCAATGAATGTCTTCTATCATTCACATGCATTTATACTTTTACTAAGGTGATAAGACAAGTCTAAAATTAATCAAGATTGTACTAACCTCATTAATATGAATACAAAATTAATTATGAATAGATGCATGTATCTCCTCAAGTCATACTTGTTGAGATTACTTGTAGACTTCTTATGTAAGTACTTAGCCTCATCTCCCTCTGGAACTGGAACTTCTTAACCCAATCCACTTTGATTTGTTGAAGCTGGATCTTGAGCTAGATTAGGGTTTGTTAGAGAAACCCTAAAAAATCTAAATTTGAATTTCAAACTTCTAATTGGATGAAAAGATGTGCCTTGCTGAGCTAATCAAGCTGGTATACTTCAATTTTGAAATCTCCAAAATTTGTCCCCTCAAAATTGACTTTGAAAGTTTTGGATCTACAGCTTCTGTCAAATTCTGGTTTTCTGGTTTTGCTGGTCAAAATCCTGAACTAGGGTTTGATATAGCTCGAGGTTCTACCCAACCAAAAAATTCGATCTTGGTCTCTAAATTTCGATTTCGATGAGGAGAATCCAGCTGTGGTCTTAGATTCCAAAAATTCCAACTTTTGCAGAAACCATAATTTCTCGCTTTTCCGATCAAGATCCTGAACTAGGGTTTGATAGAGCCCGGGGTTCTTCCCAACCAAAAGGTTTGATATCAATCTCTAAATTTTGATTTTTCTGAGGAGCATCCAGCTGTGGTATTAGATTCAATAAATTCTAACTTTCTCTAAAACCCTAATTTCCTGCAACAGTGACAAACCAAAAATGAAAGTGCTCAGAATCCAATTTTGTTTGGATAGAAATATAAGCCATATTGTTTCTGATGTATCTATGAAATTTTGGATCCTCAGGGTCTAAAATTCGGTCTATGGTATAATGACTTGTCATCTTTCCAACCCCACAAATCTGAGCACAAATGGATTCTCTGAGAGAGAGATATGCCAAGTGTCACAACGTGACCTGTTTATGGGATGAAACAGTATAGAGAATTTGTACGGCGTGCCACGTGTCACCGTTTCAACTTAGGCCTACGAAACCCAGACCTGTGAAACTAAAATTCCATGCCCTAACTGAATTTTTTTACGGCATTCCATTTGGATCTGCCTAGCCCGAGATATGACCTTTTTTCCTAGGTCACCCATTTAGGACTGCATTCTGGAAGAGGTAGAAAACCTAACTTGTACAAATCATATCTCGCAAAGTACAACGAATATGAGTCTATCCTTCAGAGAAAAGGCACATGGACATTTCATCTTCGACCTGTAAAGGTTTCAGATCTCGAACCTTCACCAAAATGGATTTATAGTGAAAGTGACACAATGACTGGTTTTTACTATACCAAGCCCTAGCTTTCAATTTGTCGCAAGTGCAAAAAGTGTCATAAATGCCATACCATGCCTTCCTTCAGGCTAGCTCTGATACCATGTTAGTTTTTCAGCATTTAATTCAATCTTATCTAGGATCTTAACAGAGAGAACAACATGTACAACATATCAAACACAAGAGACAAGAGACACAAAACATTTCACCCGAGAAAACCAAGAAGATGAAAAACCCCGCAAATTCCTAAGAGATAGAATGAGCATCAATAAACATATCACAAATATCAAACCCCACAACAAGATATATTGTCCTAGCAGCTACTCCTCCTCCACTTGTGCGCACTCCTCCTCTCTCTCACTAATGCGAAGTGAGTGAGTGTGTGAATGAATAAATGAGAGAGTCACACTCTCTATTTATACTTTACTTCACTCTACTTTTAACTCTAACTAGGTCGGCCCCAAATTAACCACTTGTCACTGGGCCGACCCCACTAGGGTGGTCTAATAACCCTTTGACCCACAAAAATCATGCAAGGCCGACCCCACCAAGGTGGTCTAATAACCCATCAAATATAAGTTGCGACACTTACAATAATACTTGTGACACTTGCAAATACAAATGACGACACTTCCAATCGGAGGAATAATACATCTCTGTTGGGGATATAATAAAGTACAAATCTAATACATACAATATACAACTGAATATCTTCCGAAGTTACAAATACATCAACAACATATGCTAAACTTAGCAAATAATTCTTGTTCTCTTAATACTTGTAAAACTATTTTTCGGTGTTCTTCATGCTCTTGTTTATTTTTAGAGTAAATTAATATGTCGTCAATAAAGACAACAACAAATTTATCTAAATACTTACTTAATATATTTTTCATTAAACACATAAAATAAGTTGGATAATTTGTCAACCCGAAGGGAATTACGACAAATTCGTAATGACCATATCTGGTTCTAACAATTGTTTTGAAAATATCTTAATCGTTAACTAATACTTGTTGATATCTAGAACTCAATTCTATTTTAGAGAATATCATCGCTCCTCGAAATTAATCAAACAAGTCATCAATATGACGTAGAGTATATATGTTTTTAATAGTCATTTTATGTAGTTTCCGATAATCTATGCATAACCATAAAGTACCATACTTTTTCTTTACACAATACCGGTGCTCCCCATGGGGAAACACTTGGCCCGATGTACTTTTTATCTATTAATTACTGTATTTGTTATTTTAATTCATTAAGTTCCAAGATATCCAGACGATATGGAGCTTTTGAGGATGGTACCACCCTTGGCACCAAGTCAACAGTGAAATATATTTCTCGTTTTGGAGGTAATCCGAGAATTGCTTCTGGAAATATGTCTGTATAATATTTTAAAACCTATATATCATGTATCTTAATTTCATTTTTTTTTTTTTATCTCTGACATCAATTATATGAACATCAAATACCTTACAACATTTATGAACATACCTTTCATTTGCAAAGTCGATATTTCTCTAATAGTAGTCTTCCTTGGAACTCCTCTACTACAATGGTGTTACTTTCTTCATCTATGCATGAGAAGGTTTTATTATAAAAATTTAAAATTACTCTATGCTTCTCTACCTAGTCCATTCCTACCAACATATCATAAGATCCTAAAGGAAGAATATTTAAATTTGCATGCGTCTTAAAACCATTCATATTAAATTCACATTCCTTCACAACACCAGTTACTTTTTGCTTCGTGCCCGTAGCAAGTTGAACTAAACAAGAATTTTTAAATTTCTTTTGTGGTAATTTGCACAGCTCTATAATTATTGGTGAAACATAACTTAAACTTGCACAAGGATCAATTAATATAGATATTGGTTTATATTTTAACATAGCTTCGATTTCCACCATAGATGTTTGATGATCTACTTGCATGTTTTCCAATGCTACGCTAATTCTTGGCATGCTCCTTGCTATATCTCCCACCGTACTATCTTCATTAATAGTGTGTATGTTGTTGAAATTCTTTCTTCTAACTGGACAATCTTTAAAATAATGTGGTTCACCACATTCCCAAAATTTTAAGGGTTCTCTTTGAGCAGTATTTTTATTATAAGTAGTAGGTACTTATTTTCCTTTTATTACTGTAGGATTATGTTTCCTATTACTCGTGTAAATATTTCCTTGATAACTCTGATAATTATTTCCAATTTTTTTATTAAATATGGTACCTTTCTTTTTCTGTTCAAAACTTTCACATCTTTTATTCTTCCAACTTGGTATATTATCTCTTATGTTTTTACTTTTGTCATAACATTTTTTTTTTTTCTGATAGCTTCATCTAATGTTTCGGGATTATCATTGTCAATTATTTCTTTATAAATTTTTGGTAAACAACTTAGAAAGCATTGTATTTTAGGTTTTTCATCAATAAGATAGGGAGCATAACATAATAAGCTCGGGAACTTACTCCATAGTTCTTTCATTGTCATAGTTCCTAATTTTAAGTCATAAAATTCCTCAGCCTTTTATTCATAGTATTGCTCTCATAAATATTTCCTTTTAAAGTATTTTTTAAAAATCTTCCATGCCAAGTGACATTCCTTAATGTATTTTACCTTTTTAATATCTTTCCACTAGATGTGAGTCTTTCCTGTTAGATTATAAATTGACATTTTTTTCTTTCAATCCATCAGAATAATTATAGATTTGAAAATACTTTTTCATTCCCGAAATCGAGGCCTCTACCTCTTCTCTTGTTTCAATCTCGCCATTCAATATAGGAGGTTTGATTTTCTTAAAATCACTAGAAATTTATTCATATGGTTTACATTTCCTTCTTTTTTTATTACCATCACTTCTTTGACTGGACTCCTTAAAATTTTGTTTACTCTGTTTAGCTGATTTTCCACTTGAAGACTCGGTTTGACTATCTGAAATTTTTAATTTTCTAGCTTTATGTTTATAAGATGCAGTTCTTGTTGTTTATATTTCATGTCCTTTTTTCCTCTCTACTTCCTGATTATGTATTTTTGTCAACAAGAAATTATTTAGTTCTTCTTGTGCTTTTAAAATGCTTTCATTATATTCTTTAACACTTTTTAATTCTGCTTTCAAATCTTTTATTCTTTGTAGAATTTAAAATGGATTATCATTTCTGCTTTCATTCAGATGCACCCATAAATTTTCATCTTTAATGTTCTCTTGTTCAATGTTTTCTTGTTCCTTAGGGTGGGACTCTTGTTCAGTAGACATTTCAACTTCTACCATTTTTCTTACAAAATCAAGGTTACTTTTCCCTTCCTAAAAATAAAAAGAATCAAACTGTAACATAATTTATATTTTTTGTTTATATTTACTTAGGTGTTGGGCCTTATTTTAGGCCATGTGTTGTAACCATGCTCTGATGCAAATCTGTCACAACTCCAAATTACCTATATAAAAAGAAATCAACTTATTTATTTTAACAACATAAACATGTTGAAGTGTCCTTAATGTATTAGAATTCAGAACTATTGTCCGAAATTATTTACTCGAGATTTTGTTTAAGTTGTATAAGGATATTTCTAAACAATTACTACTTATGATATCATTCTTAAGATAATCTGATTATAATTATAAAACATATTTCAATTTCCTTTCAAGTATTAACTCAAGGTTTTTGTTTGAATGCTTAGCGACACATAGACCTCCTTCTTGGAATCTTGGATTAACTAAGGTATTATTTCTATTTCAAACTCCTAGTTATTCTTTTCATCCAAACTTAGTTAATTAGTAGTGGTTAGGGCCTAGGTCAAAACCTAAGGTCTTTTTCTTAACATAGATATGAATATGTATATATATATCTTTTTAAAATGCTTTGTGCGGCCTCACAACTATAATAGGATTGAGATATGGTTATAAACATATATTTAACCTTGTGTTATAATTGTATGTTTGATTTCATCACTAAGGTTTGTGTTCTAGCCATGTGATATCAATTAAAGTTTGGATAATCGTGATAAATGACTTGAAAGAATCCAACAGTTTAAATGTTTGGCCATGTGAAATGTTTGATGTTTGAATTAGTGTTTAAACCTGTGGCATACGAACTTGACAATGCAGCAAGGGTGGTTAATGCATTCTTGTGATGTATTAACTGCTTATCATACCTTGATGCCAAAAATGGAATTTCAAACCTCCATCTAGACACCAAGCTTGATCTCAATCGTCGGATGAGATATCCTCGGGGTTGGTTCGAAAATTGGAAAGTGTGACAATAACTCTATTTATTCGGACATGCTTGGATACTATCGGTTCTTGGTTTCACGTTTCGTTCACTGTTACAGGAAACCCTACCGAGGGTTCCTCCCTGGTGTTGTCACAGGTTATGGACTTCTTAACGCCACGTCGTTATGTCCATATTTTATTTCTAAACTCTTCCCATGAAACAAATTTTTTCTGCAAACAATTTGTTTCATAAGAAGAGTTTAGAAAGAAAATGAGTGTGGAGAATGTAGAGTCGGGCTTTGTTTATCGTTTTCTTGCTCCGTGACTTGTATGATAGTTCATATTCCATTGTTGTCTAAGGTTTGAAATATTTAACACTGGGGGTTTTGCTCTTCTCGTGCTTCGAGTTCTGTGAGGAGAACACTCAGTCATAGTAAGTTATTTTTACCTAAAATGTTATTTTCCAGTTTAAAAGAGTTCTTCAATTCATAGGGTTAATATTCTACATAAATGCTTGCATGGGTTTTTGTGAATGGTTTGACCACTGAGGTTTTTCTTGGAGTTCTGAATTATAAGGTAAGATATAACCCTGAGCTCATTTGTTTAAGTTTCCTATTCATAATAATGCTCTATTAATACATTATTAAATAACTTCCTTTTTATGCTTACAGTAGGTGAGGAAGTGTTCTGGTCTTGTTCTTAATATCATGATACCCATTTGGGGTTTTTGGGTGAATCCTCAAGCTTTGAATGAAAAGAGTGATGTTGTGCTTTGGAAAGCTCTCAGTTATGAGGGTTCCAAATCAAACCTATAGCCATTCTCTCAGGCATGTACACTTCATCCTGTAAGTTTCGATACTCTACTAGCATTTAAATAAATACATTTTAGTTGTAAATCAGTTGAGATATTGATTAATTTAATATATTTTTTGCACATGACTAAAGAATGAGGAATGTAACCAATCTACTTGAGTTCACTCTATGATAGTTAAAATATTCACCTAACTGGGGTTGTAGTAAATATTTGGTGGTCGCTTGATTCCAGGATGTCGAGAATCCAACTCCTTGAGCTGATTGAGTGATCAGGGTTTTCCCAAGAGATAAATGGTAAGAATTCTTAACCAACGCATCCATTAAGTTCTTCAATAATATTTTAATTTCTTAGCAAGCTGAATCCTAACTGGATTTTCTTGTTGTGTTTGGGTAAACAATTGATGGTGTGGGCCTTACCGTGACTATGTGTGTGGAACCTTCACTCCATCCAACTGGTATGCCAAAATTTTCACCATCTTGTCGACAGGATACTGTGTATCGAAGATACTATGTTTACGAGGTTTTGGAACCTAGGGAGGAAGGCTTCTTGGCCTCCTTCAACCTATTGATTAATTTTTAAGTTAATTTATTAAGTACACCCATGGCGTCATCCTATAACGTTTCTGGGATTTTATACTTTTAAATTGGTAATTTTCTATGTATTCCAAAGACTCTATTATTTGGTCAATCAGTTTGACTTCTTATTTTAATGCTACTGTGTAGACTTCATATTTTTATTATATGAATATGTGGTTTGATTTTTAGATTTTAAAACGTGGATGAAAAATCCTCTCGGCTCTTATCTCGAGTTCGATCCATCTTCATGAGGATGTAGACTAAATTTTGGAACTTCAAATGTTAAAAGTAATATAAAGCCTCTCGGATCAGGTTTATATTTACTTGTATAGACTTATAGTTTGATGAATGAAATGTTCAGGGTTGAAATTCCTTTCTACTTGGCATGTTTACGTTATCAAATATATTTACAGTTTTTCCTTGTTCTAGAATACTTCTTGAATGTCTTAAGAAGCCTCTCGGCCTTCTCATTAACTTCATGATTTTTTAGTATATAAAACATATACGTGTTAATGATTGACTCTATTTATGCTAATCAAATTCATACTAGTAAATACTAGATAGACTCTGTCTATAATACACATAACTTAATTCTACATATATTTATATATCTATTTTATAGGTCTACTTTTGGTATAAACAGTAAATCCTAATATTTATATAAAATGTAGTTCATTTATTTGTAACTATAAAATACTTAATGCATATATAAAACATTCATAAATAAAATCTGAGAAAGAAATATTGAGATATGTAATGCATTATAGCAGGATAGTAATCTATTCTAATTCAGAATAAGAAGATAAAAATGGAACCTGAATACCATTAATGGAAATCAAAACTGGAGGTCGTTGTTCTTCCCAACCAAACTTCCAGAACAACCAAGTTACTTTCCTTGAAACCCCCGAGCGTGTTTGATGAACCACAAGGACGAAGACTAGTCAAAATTCCATGTCTTGCATAAGCTAGATCACTTTCCCCTACATCAAAAGCCTCGTGCTCATTCGATGGGTTTAATATTTATCATATTTTTCCTAGGACTTTGTCATTTATTAGCCACCTGCTCCATCAATACTCCATATTGAGTCTCGACCTGAGTTTAGGGACAATGCCTCTTGTGTCATCTAAATCTTAATTAAGCAGTCTTGCCACTTGGGCTTTTCTCTCAACACTTGTCATTCCTCCTTGTGGGTCAACAAACACTCTATAATAGCTACCACTAGTTTGATTCTGTCAGTTTATAATTATTTATTACTTAAAAATTCCTTTACATATTGTTTTGACCTCACTTGGTCAAAATATCAAGAATACTATAATAACATAAAGTCTTTAAAAAATAATTATTCGGGTTGTTGGGATATTATAGTCACAATCTGGAGTATCCTCCATCTTTGACTCTCACAGTTCGAAGAAATATTAGCTGGCAGCGTAGTAGTTAAGTATGAGTTGTTGTCAACAAAATTAAAAAGATATGCATGAGGTCTACAATAGTTACAACAATGAATTATAATAGATCCTTTAGTTATAGGTTTCAGCATTAAACCTTGACGTTCAAACACAAAGGCTATATGAAGACTGATCGATCACAAGTTGTTGAATTTATACTATATTGTAATCAAAGGCATTCTATGATCTTTCTCACCCTATTGGTTGGTGTAAAGGTTATTTAGGTTCGCGATCTATGGAATTATCAAATAGTGGATAATTTTGAGCTAAAGGACAACGTCTTGAAGGGAACAGTAATTCATAGCATTGTATGTACAGGTAACATATAAGGGATAAAAAGAATGATTATTACTACTCGGGCTCATGTCGTCGACTGCAACTACACTCTTTGTTTCCACATTCGCACCAATATCATTCATTTCAAATTTCAATCACAGACCAGTAGGACATGAACTGTCACGATTTATGGAACCCGAAATTGAAATTTACCACCAAATGTATTCCATTGCATCAATTCATAAAAGGGAATAAAACCACATTCTACAGTTCATTCTATTTGTGATAGTACCAGAATGATTCTTACATAAACATATAATATAAATCTAAAATCAAATTCGGTAAATCCTTAGATCATTGTAGTTGTCAGACTCCTTATTACATATTTTTTCAATATAAAATATGCCATAATTCTGTGAAACGTTCGTTTGAGTATTTAAGAGTTTAAAGTATTACGAAGATAAAATACAAATCTACAACAATACATATGCGGATCGCCGGCTTCAAATTCCCAAAATAAATTTTAGTGCGTGTACTCAAATAGAACTTAATAAAGATAAAAACCTATCCTGGGTGATTGATACATAATAAAAACATGCGGATCGCCGGCTTCAAATTCTCAAAATAAATTTTAGTGCGTGTACTCAAATAGAACTTAATAAAGATAAAAACCTATCCTGGGTGATTGATACATAATAAAAACATGCGGATCGCCGGCTTCAAATTCTCAAAATAAATTTTACTGCGTGTACTCAAATAGAACTTAATACAGATAAAAACCTATCCTGGGTGATTGATACATAATAAAAACATCAAAAGAAAATACTCTCGGCAGTTGAAATAAGCATTTAAACAAACATGAAATACAAACACTTACTTAAAAATAGAAGGAGAAAAACACTTGGAGCTTGCCAGTTCCTCCCAAACATAGAAGAGGATGGCAACACTTGTCCAACTTCACCCCTGAGTTGTATGACCACCGTAGACCAAGGAACTTAGCTAATCCAATCTGAATGCAACACTCTTATGAAGAGTCTGTAACATATTCAAAGGATGGACTTTGAAATAGAGAGAGTACTCAACAACTTTCCCTCAACATATCACCAATTTCTCTCTATGCACTAGACACAACATCATGTGCCTTCTCAGTGCACCATTATTTTTTCCCGGGTTTTGTGCCATCTCAAGCAAATATCTTTATCCCTATAATTGTGGATCGGGTCAGCTTGCTGAGATTTTGACTTGGATTTGATTGATACCAAATATGTTGGCTATCCACATGTTCATTGTCTCATGATGGTCTCCCCTATTTCAACCGGTAGCTCCAAGTGTCTTTTTTTATTGATAATAATAAAATAATATTTCTTGTGCATAACATTCAGCCACATGAGTGTGAGTATAGAGTTTTATAACTCTTTTACAAAATGATAATTGTTTGGATAATATTTCTCAAATAAAAACATTAAATCAAATAATTCAAAAGTCTTGGGGGTGTTATAGCTTCAAGAAAAGATCTCAAATCACGTATCGAGAGTTAAAAGGTAAGGAACCATTCAGTTATAACAGGCTTGAGATTATACTAGAATGCTTACCATTATATTTTGATTGCCTTAGAGTATATGGTGCATATTGGATTGGGCTTCGATTTCACTATGCTCTTCTATGGACTCCATTCACTAGGAATAAAGAAGAATACTTTTCGAATAGAGTCATGTTGACACAAACCTAGTCCATATGGGTTCCTCAAACTGTCGACACCCAAACCACCACAATCTCCCTGAGCACTGTCCCAGACAGGTTTTACCCTGTCTAGCAACACCTGCAGAGCAGATGAGGTCTCACCCGAGATGTTCAAAGGAGAGTTGACGGAACCATGTTTTCGGCGAATGGAGGAGGACTTTGTGCATCATCTAATCAACTTATTGAAGCATTGCATAACATATCTAACCATTCAAATCAGGCATTAAACATAATGACAACATCATTCAACAGATCTCATCATTGACAGAACCACTAATGCGCAATAGTTATAACAATAAAACATTAATTGCAACAAGAAAACATCGCATCATTCACATATTCATGTCGCATAATGCATTCATCGCAAGGAAACAGGAAAGACACAATGGTTCTGCTCAAAAATATCTAATACCATATTAATCTGTAATAACCCATAGATACTGCAATACAATCCTTCTATCGCAAACCTAGATTAAAAGATAATAACAAGCAAAATCATTTGTTCTCTACTTTATCTTCACTTGATTGATTCTTGTCTCCAATCGGTATGCAGATATTCCATTATCAACTATATCCCAACACTTACAATGCTAAGTCTCTTTATAGGCTTGCGCCTTTACAATTGTGGTCCACTTAAGCAATCGCCTAACTACTTTTTAACAAGATTTACAAAAAGGTGACTCAAAACCCACATAATGCGGTACAAATGACCCAAAACTACATAAACTAATCGACTTGCAGGCTGTCTTCCTTCTTGCACGAGATATTTGACCCTTTGTAGCATCCGCGATGCTGCGTAGCTGACTCATCCAAACCTCCTTCCAACAAGCCCCAAACACAATCTTGTGGTTCGCCCTCTAGCCACATCAGCTAGACATGGTGTACTCAGTGATCTTCAGTCTGAAGTCCTCGTACTACTCATCGATCTCCCTGACCTGCTCCTTCACTGCAGCAGCCACCGCTTGACTCTCTGTTACATCCTCCGTGGATGGATGCTCACTCATCTTATCAGCAAGTTTCCAATGACCCTCCTACACAACCTGCAATGCAAAAATGGCCTTGAATGAAAATTGATCTCCAATCTCTTGGAACTCCTCCAGTTATGTGTTGCGCTTCTTCTGACGCTCTTCTGCCTTTGCGACACGCTGCTGCAACTCTTTCAATTCCATCATTTTGGTGACCTGAACAACTGGTGGCAGTGTTCTCATTGATACCTTCAGTGTTTCCAGCTACCCTTCTACCTCTTTTCGCAGCTTGGTCAACTATTCTAAGTGCTTGTCATGAACTACGCTACCTCAAAACTGCACAGTCTCCATAGTGATCTTTGTCGTTGCTTGATCCAGCTAACCCAGCTGTGTTTCCAACTCCTCGATGGCGCATTTTCATTCATCTACTTGCTCTTGTGGTGTGCCTGGGTGTATTAGACCTGTGAAGTCAGCATTGTCACACTGTAACTGAGAGATAGCATCCCCAAGACGATGTACCCGCTCGACCGGATCCAACTATGCGGTGGGCTTTGGTACGTACTGACATGATTCAGAGACTGCTGCCTCCAATCGCGAGCTGCTGTCCCAAAGGTTGGATTTCTCCACTATTAAGCGATCCTACTCCTTCTTCAACTCCTCAATTACTCAAGATTTCTTAGCAATCATCTTCTCTAGCTTGTCTTCCATTTCATCTACCACCTCCCTTGTAGCTACAGCCTTTGTCATTAACTCTTCCACTTCTTTTCAAGCCGCTACTTCATTCTCCTGCGATCACAAGACTTGACTGCTAACATCCTGCTCTTGGTTTTCCATTTCCTTGATGGAAACCTCCTGTATCTACACCAAAATCTATGAAGACAGTGTGTTGATGTTGATGGACAAACCGTGTAGCTGCTATATTGAATCCTAGTGAGACTCATCGTTGGTCGCAACCACATTTGGGGGAATTGACAATTTCCAAACTCGTGGCGTAGTGCTGATTGTGTCAATTACCTGCACAAGTGCAACCTCCGGTGCCTTCTTCGAAATGATATTAACTAATGAATCAAGGTGAGATTTTACCCCATTGAAGCCTATTGCTGCTTGTGCTGCCATTGCCTTAGCTGACGCGTTCGTTGCATTGGTTATGACCACTATATGTCGTCCCAACAACGCTTCCATTTTTTGGGACACCCCATTATCGTACTATGCTCATAGTGTGCCTTCGTTCTTCCCCCCTCAGCCTTGTGCTCTTCATCCGTAGGGGTCTACGATGACTCTTGATCAAAATCCTGGTGACCCTGTGGGTCCATCTCTGGTCCATCCTACGACATCCCCATCGATTCTTTCGCCTGACTCACCGGTTCTCACCATTCTATAGGCTAGTCATCGATGGTTGCATCCAACTCCTCATTGGACAATTTGTATGAGGCCTACAACCACTACTTCCCCGTATCACGCCGCGCTTGCACATAAATGTTGTGCGGTATGATCGCAAACTTGGCAATCCCTTTATATTTCATGGAAGCATCCTATTGACACTGAAATTGTCTTTAAGTTTTTGTGTCTTTTTCTTTAATGTTTTTATTCTATTTTATTTTTCATTTTATTTCATTTTGACTTTTAAACCATTTTTTATTGTTTTCTGACCTTTTATTCTATAGTCATGGTTTTAATTGAATTGACTTACCCTTTTACCCTTGATGTCTTATTTTATATAATATTTCATTTCGAAGTCTTTTAAAAATACTTACCTAACTGTTTTCTAAAAAATTATCCAAAGTTTAACCTATACTTTTGAGTTTATATATCAAATTGCACATTGAAGGATTCCTGCAGCACAAGACTCAAATTCAATAAACTAGCGCGCTGCAGGAATCTCAAAATTATGAAAATTCGTGGATTTGCAATGACAGGGCACATTCAATGTATTTTAATGATGGGAGACAAGCTTCTAGGCACCTGTACACTTCATCATGACACATGTATGAGCTTTTGGTGATTATCATCCCATAATTCCAGGGTTTGAGAGGCCACGATCTCCGATTTGGGGATTTCAAATTTAGTATCTGAAGACACATAATTTTTGAAAAATATGACCCTTAATTCAGTTTCAGGAGAATAGCATAGTGTATTTGCAGAATACATAGAAAATATGGGTAAGAGTGGCTTAAAAGGCTTTAAGAAGAAAAAGAGATGCATACTTATGCTCTGTTTTTTTCCCTATTTTAGTCATTGTAATTGAGCACAGATTATGAGGCGATGGAGATGAATTTCAGAAATCCCGAAGAGGTTTTTGTCCATCACGTATTCATTCACAAAAACTTATCTCAGTATTGCAACATGTGTCATCATTTGAAAGATTCGAATTCATCTTTGTGGCCTATTTTTCATGGTTTAAAATATTTAATAGTTTCATGTTTTAGTCACAAATTTCCGGTACGTATTACGATCAATTGGAGAGGATTTTTTAAAAACCAAGAGAGGTTTTTGTTCTTCATGGTCTCATTTAAAAAAAATCTCTCAGTTTTTGCACAGCTGTCATGGATTGAGAGATATGGAGGCATTTGTTGGACCTATTTTTCAGAAAATTCGCCAAATTTCCTTGAGTCCAATTTGCTATTTTTGTTTAATTGTCTTTAAAGATCAGAGTTAGCATGTAACTATGTAATGTCCCCAGCTTGACCCTATTGCATTAATATTGTAAATGATGTAAATATTGTTATTTAGTCATGGTGAGGAGCTCACGGCCAAGGCCCCGCCATTGATTTATCGTTTTATGTATCGGCAATTAGAATAGATGCATATGGTTCTTGTGCTAGCGGAGCACAATGTAATTAAGACATCATGTAAATACGAAATTTAATGGAAAACCAACAGCTGGCTACGCTATGCAACAAAAGAGATAGGGCATGGTTCTACAAGGAAAAGGGAGGGAAATTATTCAAACCCTTGAGCCAATGGAATTAATCCATGTGTCAATGGGGAAACCCATAAAACCACCAACTACCCATTTTGTCTCATGCACCCAATCATTTAATTCTCCCAAAGATTGGTTGGGGCAGTTAATGTGTTGGGATTGAAGAAGTATGGCAGCCAAAATTCGTGCATGGGCAGGCCATCAACTTGGAAAAACGTGTTTTGTCTCCTTGGGCAAGAAAACACCCACGAATTGGTGCCCAATGCCATGCTGAACGGTTAGCCTTTCATCATTCACGCAGTTGGAGCTAGCTGAGTCTTTCCCTACCCGTTTTCATCCCAATCCTGCATTTTTCCATGCCTAGGAGTTCGTTTTTGCATATACATTAGCTGGGGAGAGAAGGGCCACGACTTGGGGGACTGTATGGAGGTCGTTTTTGCCCCAGAATGCCCAGGGACGTTTTTCTAAAAATGGATTTGGCTTCCCAGGGTTATTCCCCATCTTCCATTTTCGTTTTTGTGTTTCTCCACGTTTTTCTGAGTGAGTTGAAACCCCATCTCATGCATTCCACTGTGGAAAACGTTTTCCTCATGCCCAGCACTTACACTTTTGCTGTTATATGCACCCATCTCTTAACAGCCTGAGAAACCCAATTTCTAATTGGCTTGGCTGATTTTGACATACCTTTGGCTATGTGAGAGCCTGTTTTCCCCTTTTTCCTCGTGGAGATCATGCCCAGCTCGGGGGGTGGCAGTGGTGCTGAGAGATTGAGGAGCACACTGGCCTACGGTTGGGTGGAACATTGCAGAAGCGTATCCAGTTGCTGGGGACTACCTTATTGAGATAAGTATTCCCTTGTGTTAAATTTGCAATTATCAATCGATGGATATCTTGAATGTGTGATGAATGTGTATTTAAAATTACTTCCACTGTGTTCTTAAAATAATTATGCATCTTCATATGCCTGTTATAATAACTGAATTCTTATGAATAAGATCATGGGGCTAGATGCCCAGTTGTAGCACAATGATCCTCTCTATCATGCTGGTATGATAGGAGGGGACATTACAAACTAATTGTTGTAACTACTTTAAATCTCAACCTAGAAGGTAGTTATGGAACTATTGTACCTTTGTAAAAGGATAAAAGGAAGGAACTTGAGATGTAGAGGGTTCGATTTTGGTTTTCAAGAAAGATTATATAGTGAAAAGCTTTTGGATATATTTTCAGACTCATACACATATCTCTTATGTAAGTTTTTTAAAGACTGATATTGGAATATATACTTATAAGACATTTTATCTGATTTGACTGTTTTAGCTCTGATCAGTTTGATTACTGAATTTGTGATATCAATCCTTGCTTAAATTTTTATTCTTGGATTGCTCATGTGTTGTGGATAAACCAGTATTGTGCTTATGAAAGTGTTTGAATTATATTTAATCTTTGAATTATTAAACATCTCATTTCTTTGATGTATTACATGATTTATTTTCTGTATGAGTTTGTATTTATTTGAATGAAGGATTATTTTCTTGGATACAAAACTCTCAATCCAATAAACCATAAAAACAAACCCTATTTTGTATTTATTTTATTTGAGATTGTACTAGCTTGCCCCTCTGTAGTCTAGTGACAATTTCTGCACAAACATATTTGACGCCGTTGCCGGGGACGGAAGTGAAGAAAAATATTCCCTGGGTATTAACATTAGTAGATCTAGTCTTTGATGGTGAACAGGGGCTGGTCACATGGTTAAGACTACAATTTTTCACCGGTGACTCCATTTGGAAGGATCTGTTGGTGACTCCACTTGTTCAGAATGTCAATGTCCATGGAAGCCATTGTGGCTCAGAGGTTTGCACCTTTGAATTTTTCATCTGTTCCAGGCTTTCCAAATGTTGTACCTATCATGGACGAGTGGGGAGATTTCCTTCCAGAGTTTGAAGAGAAAAAAGATGACAATCCAGTTGCACATTTGTTGAAATTTCATAAAGTTATGTATCAGCTGGGAATTCATCATGAAGATGTATTAATGAAAATGTTCATGTATTCACTAGAAGGAAATGCACAAGAATGGTATTTTTCTCTTCCTACTTCCAGCATATTTTCCTTGAGATATTTCCATGTCGTATTCAATAAACGTTGCAAAAGGTATTTTTCACATGAACTCCTTCTTGAAGATTGTTGTGAACAGTTTGAATCTTGTATCCAGCAGACTGTAGAGTGTTATTCTTGCGATGAGCTCTGTAAAGATCTTGTTGAAAAGGAAATTAATGAAGATTCAATTCAGTAAGAGTTTGAAATCGAAAAAGAAGATCATGATTGTGCCTATTCAGATCAGCATACTAATGAAGAGATCGTTGAAGAAATATTTGGTTGTCATGAATCTAAAGAATTTTCGGGTTATTTTCATGATAATATAATGTCACAAAAGGAAACTTATCAAGAAAATGATGTTCAAAAAAATATTCATATTGCAGCTAATAATAATCAGATTACAGATACCTTTGATATTTCATCATAAGTTTCTTATACTCATGAATTTGTGGTTCAAAATGTCTATGAAGAATTTCCTATTTTTAATGAATATGATGATGGTATTAAAGTTTTAGATCGGAAATTCCATGATCAGCAGCAACTGATTGTAGGTGAACAAGAAAAAGTTCTGAATTGCTTTAACTTTCAAATCGATAGCGGCCAGACTGTAAATACTTTGAATATAATATTAGATGTGTCTAATACCCATGTCCGTGATGACTTTGCTGCTCAAAACTATTATGAAAATATGCCAATTTTTTATGGATATGAAGAGGATTTAGAAGAGCAAAAATTTATATCAACACTCACTGAATTTCTCACCAGTCCTCCTTTATTTGACAATTATGTGGTCGGTGAACAAGATAAGAAAGAAATACTACAACTATTCTTTCAGTCCTCATTAGTCAAGCAACACTCGTGATAAATCAGTCAGCTTGGGTTCATGGAAGATATAAAACAAGATAACCTCAACAGAGTCAAAGATTTTATATTTTGTTCTCTTATTGCATTATCTCATGGAGTATTGAGAATTGAGGACACCCATTTGCAGTCCATTCTTTTTTAACAACAAGACGGAATAATTTTGCATGAGTTTCATGATCCCGTGGCTTCTTGGATGGAGTTATTTTCTTCAAAGGTTTCTAATGCTCTAGCTTTTGGCATATTTCCCATTTCTAGCCGTAAGTATCAGTTGCCTACATATTTTTTCCTCCATTTATTACACCTTTTGTGGGTCTTCTCAAACAATAGTATGCACAGAATTCTGATTCTCAATCAAATTGTTTCTTGGTTTCATTGGAATTTGGATTACACTTGATCAAGCAGAGTTCAGCTGATCAGTGTAGGCTGTGTAAATAAATAGGTTCATTTATTGAGCAATGATTTTAGTTTGCGGTGTGAGGTTTGTTTTCAGCAAGTATGGTCTAGAGTGAGCAGTTTCAGTTTGTTTGACAGTTAGAAGAGCAGGGTTACAAGTTTTGGAATAGGCTGGGAACAAGATACAAATGACTCCATCACCCAATGAACAAGGCACAAGGTCTACAGGTTCTTGAAACCTCACAAGGAGGCTTTCATCCCTCAGCAGGAGCCAGATGTTGACACTGAAATTGTCTTTAAGTTTTTGTGTCTTTTTCTTTAATGTTTATATTCTATTTTCTTTTTAATTTTATTTCATTTTGAGTTTTAAACCATTTTTTATTGTTTTCTAACCTTTTATTCAATAGTTATGGTTTTAATTGAATTGACTTACCCTTTTACCCTTGATGTCTTATTTTATGTAATATTTCATTTCGATGTCTATTAAAAATACTTACCTAACTGTTTTCGAAAAAATTACCCAAAGTTTAACCTATATTTTTGGGTTTATATATCAAATTGCACATTGAAGGATTCCCACGGCGCAAGACTCAAATTCAATACACTAGCGCGCTGCAGGAATCTCAAAATTATGAAAATTGGCGGATTTGTTATGACAGGGCACATTCAATGTATTCTAATGATGGGAGATGAGATTCTAGGCACGTCTACACTTCATCATGACACATGTATGAGCTTTTGGTGATTATCATCCCGTAATTCCAAGGTTCAAGAGGCCATAATCTCCGATTTGGGGATTTCAAATTTAGTAGTAGAAGACACATAATTTTTGAAAAATGTCACCCTTAACTCAGTTGCAAGAGAATAGCATAGCGCATTTTTGGAATACATAGAAAATATTGGTAAGAGTGGCTTAGAAGGCTTTAAGAAAAAAAAAAGATGCATACTTATGCTCTGTTTTTTTTCCCTATTTTAGTCATTTTAATTGAGCACAGATTACGAGGAGATGGAGACGAATTTCAGAAATCCCAAAGACGTTTTTTTCCATCACGGATTCATTCACAAAAACCTATCTCATTTTTGCAACAGGTGTCATCAGTTGAAAGAGTCGAATTCATCTTTGTGGCCTATTTTTCAGGGTTTAAAATATTTAATAGTTTCCTATTTTAGTCACAAATTTCCAGCACGTATTCCGATCAATTGCAGAGGATTTTTAAAAACCAAGAGAGTTTGTTTTTCTTCATGGACGCATTTAAACAAACCTCTCTCAGTTTTTGCACAGCTGTCATGGATTGAGAGATATGAACGCATTTGTAAGACCCATTTTTCAGAAAACTCGCCAAATTTCCTTGAGTCCGATTTGCTATTTTTGGTTAATTGTCTTTAAAGATCCGAGTTAGCATGTAACTAATTGTTGTAACTACTTTAAATCTCAACCTAGAAGGTATCTGTGGAACTACTGTACCTTTTTAAAAGGATAAAAGGAAGGAACTTGAGATGTAGGGGGTTCGATTTTGGTTTTCAAGAAATATTATACACTGAAAAGCTTTTGGGTATATTTTTAGACTCATACACATCTCTCTTATGTAAGTTTTTTAAAGACTGATATTGGAATATATACTTATAAGACATTTTATCTGATTTGACTATTTTATCTCTGATTAGTTTGATTACTCAATTTGTGATTTCAATCCTTGCTTAAAGTTTTATTCATGGATTGCTTATGTGTTGTGGATAAACCAGTATTGTCCTTATGAAAGTGTTTGGCTTATATTTAAGCTTTGAATTATTAAACATCTCATTTCTTTGATGCATTACATGATTTAGTTTCTATATGAGTTTGTATTTATTTGAATGAAGGATTATTTTCTTGGATACAAAACTCTCAAACCAATAAACCATAAAAAAAAACCTATTTTGTATTTATTTTATTTGAGATTGTACTAGCTTACCCCTCCGTAGTCTAGGGACAATTTCTAGCACAAATACGGCTTGAGAGAACCGCAGAACACGCTCAGTTGTTGCCTACAGTATATCACAATAGAGCTAGAGTTGCGCTGTGCAATCCTTTAGTCGCTCTGGCTGCTGTACTCGCCATAGATTATGATAGCGCGTACCTTTTCGGTCTTCCATGGCATCAACTTCCATCCCTTGGTAACCGTCGGGCTCCATCCATGCTACAAGAGTAATCAGAATTAAAATCCAGCTGTAGGCGAATGCCTCTTTTCCTCCTTGGATAGTTATTGCATCCTCGTTTAACTGGCTCAACAAGAAGAGTGACTAGTTCATCTGTACGCCTTCCGTGCACTATTCCGCACATGCCACAACCCCCGAATTGCACTGGTTGGGGTGGTTTTTCCATAAAACTTTGCAACACAAAATTATCGCCCCGATGCGGACTGCCTGATCATTAATACAATTAATGCGGTAGGCTCGATCATCGCATTCCAAGCCGTAACATTGTACCAACCTTGCTTCTCCCTTTCAGTCATTCTCCTTCCCCCGAAAATATTGTGAAGGGTCCGGTCCATCTTTGGGCAATCCCATAATCTCAGAAATTAGGTCAACTATGATGGTGACCAGTCTGTCCAACCATAAAGTTCCACCATGAAATCATGCCAAAATTTTCTTAATGCAAGCATTTACCTCTGTCAACCGCCGAAAGTGCAGCACATGGATCAAGCCCAATAACCCTGCTTTGTCCAATCCCTTTGCCCAATCATGTGGAATCTGTGGAGTGGAGCCGACCTCTTCTACTATGCATGGAAGAAAAGGGTCCGTCATAACGTCCTCCTGCGCCAACAAATCATGATCGTCATACTTCAACTACATTAGTGCAGGCACAATGTCAATAGCAGAAACCATGCTTGTTGGGATCGCCGGGATCCTAACTTGGTACCTCTGGTTATTGGTGGGATTCCAGGGCGACGCACCAGGTCGACAGGGGGGTATCTACCCGAGGATATCCACAGTAGAGACCCCGACTCGAGTTGCAGACTCCACAATGCCTGAGCTAGATGGATTCGCTCGCCCTGCCAACTGTGAAGATGCTTGGGTCTGCCGCTTCTCCGGTGGCGGGGAGCTCTGTTGCCCCCCCTCCTCTTCTTCGAGATCACCGATGATCCAACTGACATACTAGCAACCTCTTCTTTAATAGTTACAAGGTTGATGGGTGACTCTACTTTGCTCGAAATTTCAACCGTATCCGGTTCACCCAACTTTCCACACAAAACTACCGCAACGCCTAAATATTGCTCAAGCTCTCCTGACTTGGAAACTCACTCAATCACACTGCAATTCCACTCTACAGCACAACACAACCTTATGCAATTCAACCTGGCACTGCTTGGCTTGACTCACTCTTTGCAAAATAATGGCGTCTGACCACTCTCATCCCATTCTTTACAGTGCCAAATCGATCTTGCGTCATTATGAAAAAATCACACCGATGATTATGACCAAATCACTCATTTATAATTAGGAAAATCCATCGTTGATCCTGCCAATCGAACGGTCGGATCCGTAATAAATACGTGTCCCTTCACCAAGCGTCAGTAATTAACTATATTTAATTTTCTGCATTTATTGTCGATTTGACTATGTCGCGGCCCTTTGGTTGTCTCAACATGGATCCCAAACTGCGATACGAGTCCTCCGACTTGCGCATCCTTTCCCTGTTGGTGCACCATCTTGCCACCGAGCATCCTGCATTTTTTTTTTTTTTTTTTTTTTTTTACCACACAATGTGTTTAGGCATCGCACTGTTCCGAGCCCATCCTATAGGGCTTCAACCTACTACCATTCACCAAATTTGGGAGCATCGCTCCATCTAACTGTTGAAGTTGTACTCCACCTCCTAAAGTTATGCAAATGATGTGATATGGACCGAGCCAATGCATCTGTAATTTACCTGGATGCTTAATAAACTTGTTGTCATACAACAACACCAAGTCTCCTTGCTGAAACTATTTTTTTTTATATTGCGATCATGCCAAGATTTTTGTCGATCCTTCTCCATGCATTGGTGAAACCCTACAATAAAGCGGTCTTCCGCAAGTTGTACTAGTTGCTCCAGTCGTTCCGCTAATGTTGTTTCATCATCCATGCCTATGGTTTCCACTATGCGTAGACTCAGAATGATATAGTCCATAGGCATAATCGCTTCATGCCCATACACTAGTTTGAAGGGCGTCTGTCCCGTCAATATTTTACAAGTGGTGCGATATGCCCACAAGACTGGTAGAATCTTCAAATCCCAATCATCGCGATTTGCATTACACACCTTGGTAAGCGCATTCTCCAATACTTTGTTGAAGGCCTCCACCATGTCATTTTCCTGTGGATGATACAGTGTACTCTTCGTATGCTGTATATGAAGATTTTTTGTCAATGCACTGACTGTGTGATTAATGAAATGACTCCCCTGATCACTCATCAATATCTCTAGGCATCCATACCAAGTGACAATATTATCGAACAAGAATCATGCTGTTGTCGCAGCAGTGCAATCTATGACTGGTGCAGCCTCCACCCACCTCATCAAATAATATGTCGCTATGATGATATACCGTGCACCAGTCGTCTTCCCAGGTGGGTTGATAGGTCCCACGAAATCCACAACCCATTTATCAAATGGCTATAGTGTCACTTGAGGTATTAGTGGCACCTCATCCCTCCTGGAGGGATTTCCAGTCCATTGACAAACATCGCAAGTTCGTGCATAGTTCGTCATATGATTATGAAGAGTAGGCCACCAAAGCCCTGCGCGAAGCACCTTCCTGGAAGTTACACGGCTGCCGTAGTGTCCACCAGCCACCCCTGTATGTGCTTCTGATAATATATGCCCTTGCTCATGAGGCATGACACAACACCTCAAGATCTTGTCTGGTCCTAGCTTATACAACTGTCTGGCAATCAACTGGATAACTACAGCCTTAACCACCAACAGCTTCTTCTGACTGGTGGTTAACTCCTCGGGTGCGGTTCCTGTGGCCAGAAACTGAATTATTTCTTCGTAATAGTCTTCAGCTACTTCAACCCTAAATAGTTGTGCATCTGGAAACCCATCTTCAATGTTGGTTGGTTCCTCCCCTATCTCAATTCATAACAAGTGATCTGGCCTCACATTCAAGCGACCAGGCTTCACAATCACCTCAAAATCAAACTCCTAAAACAGAAGTAGCCAGCGACATATCTTGCCCCCCAACAAAGGGTTATTGACCAGGTATTTCAAAGCAGAATGGTCTGTGAACATCTTGAAGTGACCTCCCAACAAGTAGTTCCTAAACTTCTGCAACGCATATACCATTGCCAAGCCTTCCCTCTCTGTAGTGGTATAATTTCTCTCCACAGACGATAACTTCCGACTCGTTAAAGCAATTGGGTGATCCATATCTCCTTCCCCTAGTTGCGTGAGCACTACTCCCATTGCAATCGAGGATGGATCTACATGGACATGGAATTCCTTGCTCCAGTTAGGAAATACCAATATCGGAGCATAAGCCATCTTAGCCTTCAGCGTCTCGAAATTGACTGGACATTCGGGACTCCACAAAAATACCGCGTCCTTCTTTAACAAATTTTCCATAGGGGTTGTGATCGCTGCATAACCCCGGATATATTTGCGATAGTACTCGGTGTGCCCTAACGTTGCTCTCAACTGCTTCACATTGGTAGGTGGTGTTAGCTCAAAATGAACACAATCTTTGTTGGGTCAACAAACAATCCCTGCTTGCACACAATGTGACTGAACAATATCCCAAATGGGGCACAGAAAAATGCACTTCTTCAAGTTCAGTGATATTTGATGCTGTCAACAGGGATCCAACATCAGTCGCAGATTTTCTAGATTATCGCTGATCAATTCATAAACTGTCCAGTCATCCATATAAACTTGCAAAAAAATTTGAATAAAATCCCTGAAGGAAGCAACAAAAACCCAAGAGAACATTGTAGGTGTGTTCTTCAGCCCAAATAGCATGACAGTGTACTGAAAACAACCCCATTCAGTCACAAACGTTGTCTTGTGGCAGTCCTTTTTCGCAATCCTGATCTGATGATAACCAAAAAATCCATCTATTAAGGAATACATCTCTTGGCCACCCACTCCTTCCAGCACCTCATCAAAACCAGCATCGAAAACAGATCATGCATACATGCGTCATTCAACTTCCTTAGGTCGACAAAAATATGGACCTCACTTATCTTCTTGTCTTGCACCACCATGGGACTAATCCATTCTGATTCTTCGACTGGTTCAATGATGCCAGCATCCAAGACGTGATCAAGTTCAACTTTTACCCTTTCCTTATGTCACGAATACAGGCGATATGGTCGCTGCCTTATCGGTTTTGCATCTAGCTTCAAGGGAATCTTCATTTCCCCCAGATCCCCCAAGATTCCCTTCATCTCGAAAAACTTTGTAGCGAACAAGTATTGGAATTCATGCAATAGTTATGTGACCTTCACTATCATCTCCTCATCCCAGTAGTCCCCGACATTTGCAAACTTTGGGTTCTCCTCTATCCTAATGTTGACCTTCCTAAGATTCAGCGACTGATTGATTGAATCTGTTGGTGCATCGGGAGCTACGACGTTGTGACTTCCTTCTGATTCCCGAATATCGACATTCCGCGGGGTCATCACCATCCTCTGTTCTGCCAGTGATATTATAACATTCCATCATCGACTGCATCTTACAGTGCATATGTGGATCCACAGGATAAGCCACGGGAACTACCAACAGAACGACGTCGCGGATGAGCTGCAGGGCATTGTGAACATCTGGATTGGTATCCGCGAAGCTGAAGGTATGAGTGAAGCAAACCTCCAATTCTAACCAAGTGGTGATCTCCCTTTTCAACTCAGCTGAAGCATACCATGACCGCGGCATTTCATCTAAAGTATGGATAAAAGAATGGACCCATTCATCCCTTGCTCGCAAGGCCCACAAAGTCTGACATTCCATCATATGACTGCCAAGGTTATTCCACCCATCATACTTACCAGTGTGGTAGACTTCTGTGTCGCCGAAACGGACCATCATCAGTCTTTGACACTACAACCATCCAGTAATCGAATTTTTATGGGTCACCCACCAACGTGCTGGAGTAGCCTTCAACACCTCTTCCACGACCAGTAATCATTGTGGTTCTGACAGCTTGTCTTCGAATACTACCAGAAATTCAAACAACCTGGGCAACCCTTCATATACTGGAAATTAAACAGTTTCAGTTGCAACGCGGCACAATGAATGGGTGATCAAACCACACTTCCTGAATGACACTATTAGGATATTCCTATAATCCATCCTAGTCCCACCAGTATTTTGATCATCTACATTTTCAGTCATGCATGCACTTTTAGGGTTGGCATGCATTCCAGTCATCAGTCCAGCACCTAGCCCTCAGTTAGCCAGCCCCCGAGAGCTTCTCACTGGTCATTTTTAGCCCTCCAGTTGCTGAACGCACCCTTCTTCCTTCATTTTAGGAAGCAACTCGCCCTTCTTCATCTACCAGTCCAGTTGTATTCAGTTTATACTCAGTTACACTCAGTTACACTTAGTTACACTTAGTTACACTCAGTTACACCTACCAGACTCAGTTTGACTGATGGTTGACAGTTACTTGAGCATCGATGAATCCACTGATGATGATGAAGACTTCCAGTTGTGCTTCGATGACACCAGTTGTGCTTCGATGACACTCCAGTGATTTTTTTATCACTCCATGAAGGCTAATTCGAATTGCCACCTTAGGCATTCGAATTCCTCATGCATTGTATTATTTATTTGTCCATTGTGATTAATGAATTAGTGTGTGTGAAGTATTCTGGCTTCTATCCGAGTTCTACTGTATTATTATTCTGTTGCTCATTATACTCCATTGACCACTCTTCTTCTATTTTCTTGCTTAATTAATTACTCTTGTGAGGTATACATCATCTCTTAGATCTGCTGTGAGGATTTTCACATGGTATCAGAGCATGTTGACAGTATTGTTTATCTCCATTCTTGAGAGTTTTTTGTAGGTTATTACCAAGATTTCAAGTGCAGCAGTTGCAGTAGTTTCTGCATCTTTGCAGTAGTAGTAGTTGCAGATATTATCTATTGTTTTTGCAGGTCTTCTACAGCTTCCATGTATTCAGAAGAAATCTACCCTCCTCCATTCAACTATGATCCTCTTTCTCCATTCAACTATGATGAATGGAAACCGAAGATGATAGCATATTTGAAGAGAAATGGTCTCTTTGATCATTGTTTTGAGAGAGAGTTTGAATCCTCTGAAGAAAATATTGACTGGTTAAATAATGGTGATAGAGTCATGGGAACCGTGATGCTTTCTATGTCTCGATGCTTGGTACATCGATTCATTGATGATGTTGAATCTCCAAAAGAGCTATGGGCCAACCTGGATGAAAGATTTGGTAGACAAAATGAACGGATTGGTCCAAACCCATTCGAGAGAAAGCAAAGTGTTGCATTCGCCCTCCTTGATGATATCTCGGATCATGAACCAATATCATCTCATATTGAAGTTGTCCACAAAGAACTTGCAGATTCTACACTCATGCTTCAACTTTATTCTCTTTCTGTGCCAGCTCACACTCTAGATATTGCAGAAGGTCCTAAATCCTCTCTTGCACCAGAGTCTGTTGGTTTGCATCATGATCACATGATTATTTCAGAGGTCAGTTCAGCTATTGGAGGTAATGCATTCACTCTCCTCAAGCAATCACCTCTTATTTACTACTATATGATCATTATTCCATGCTTTCAGAAGGTTATTAAAGAATATGGCCATTGCCATTCGCTTGGGATAATTTCTCATGCACATCATGGTTTTGATCTCACCCCTGCTAGTTCAAAGGAGATCTCAAGAAACCATGACCATTCACTTGGTATAATTTCTCATGCATTTACTGGTTTTCATCTCACCTCTTATGGTTCAAAGGAGATCTCAAGAAACCATGATTCAAGTCTTGGATCTAATTTGGATTCTAAGCAATTACTACTTGGGATAATTTCTCATGCATATGATAGTTTTGATCTCACCCCTACTGGTTCAAAGGAGATCTCAAGAAACTATTCTTCAAGTCTTAAATCTGATTTGGATTTCAAGCAATCATTATTATTTGATGGTTCTTTTTGGCATAATCTCACACATGATGGTTCGAATGAGAAGACAAAAGACTATCTGCATATTCATGTTTTTGATCCTACCTCAACTGATTCCAATCACAGGTTCAAGGATCATCCTCATACTTTTGGATTTGTTCTCATCACATTCGATCTGAAGAGAAAGTACAAGCACATGCTTTTTTAGCATGATCCACTTCTTCCCAAGAAGAAGATACCTCCATACATATGACCAAGCATCACACCTGCTTGAGTTTGGAGCATTTATTTTTATGTGTGCCTTATAGTCTGTTTTGAGGGGGGGGTATTTTTCCCATGAAATTTTCCCCACTTCCTTGGTTTATTGATTGTTATGATTCATTGTATTGGGTGACCTTTGGTCTTAGTTACCAGGGCCCAGGATGGATTAAGGGGGGATGTTAGGATATTCCTATACTCCATCCTAGTCCCACCAGTATTTTGATCATTTACATTTTCAGTCATGCATGCACTTTTAGGGTTTGCATGCATCATTTAGGGTTTGCATGCATTTGCATGCCTTCCAGTCATCAGTCCAGCACCTAGCCCTAAGTTAGCAAGCCCCGGAGAGCTTCTCACTGATCAGTTTTAGCCCTCTAGGTTCTTAATGCACCCTTCTTCCTTGATTTTAGGAAGCAACTCGCCCTTCTTCACCTACTAGTCCAGTTGTCTTCAGTTTACACTCAGTTACACCTACCAGACTCAATTTTACTGATGGTTGACAGTTACTTGAGCATTGATGACTCTACTGATGATGATGAAGACTTCCAGTTGTGTTTTGATGAAACCAGTTGTGCTTCGATGACGCTCCAGTGATCTTTTGATCACTCCATGAAGGCTAATTCGAATTGCCACCTTAGGCATTCGAATTCCTCATGCATTGTAATATTTATTTTTCCATTTGTGATTAATGAATTAGTGTGTGTGAAGTATTTTTGCTTCTATCTAAGTTCTACTGTATTATTATTCTATTGATCATTATACTGCATTGACCACTCTTCTTCTATTTTCTTGCTTAATTAATTACTCTTGTGAGGTATATACATCATCTCTTAGATCTGCTGTGAGGATTTTCACAGACACCTCATGCAGGCAATTTTGCCAATTCTTCAAAGAATCATCCGAGTCGGAAGGCGCAGAGCTAGAGCTGTGCCAACCATTAGATGAGTGTAATCTTTTGAAATCTTATATGCATGGTTCCATCCGTTTACAACTTCATCCTTGATAGGTTCAACATAATGTCGCCCTTCGTTTGGATCCAACGAAGAGATGACGCGGAGGTCATGGTTTTCAAAGGTCATCATCCGCTTCTTGAAATTAATGACTGCTGCACTGTCATTAGCCCATCCAATCCCCAACAACGCGGGATAGGAGCTTCGTCCATCAACAACTTCGATAACATCAACATCAGCATATGTCTTCATCCCCTCGATATACACAACAAGGTGCGGAACTCTCCCAATCGGCATCACCTTGGCTTGTTTAGCTAATCGTAGCTGTACGGGAGACGAGATCAACGTTGGGATCCCCATTTTCTGCCATGCTTGCTTTGTTAAAATATTGACATCTGAGCCAAGATCCAAAATGACTAACTACCTCATAGTCCCCAATCTGGATATTCATGTGCATCTCTTTACCTGTCTTTCGCTTCTGCAAGGAGTTCACTGCAGACTCTTTTCGTCCCCTGGCCAGTCGTTGCAACAGACCCTCGATCTCAATGAGAGCATAGGGATCGCGTTCCAGTGATAAGCAAATTTCAAAAAATGATGTAAAGTACCAGACTGCCGCGATGGGCCTGCTTCTGAAGTTAAATAAAAATAGGGAGCATATCATAAACAATTGACTTACCGCGATCCTTTTCCATCGCACTGCGTGCTTGAAAGAACACGTCACGCTCGGCATCAATATCAAAATGCACCTTCTTCTTCCCAGCTAACCAAATGAGTTGATGGAAACCATCTTCTCATATCGTTGCGCCTCTGCTAGTGATAACAGCAACAACGACATCTTGTGTCCTCGGCTTTGCTTAAATTGTCGTAAAATTTGGTCCCTAATTCTGGTTCGACGATGGGTTCGCAAGTTGATTCACATTATGGTTTGCATTCTGATTCCAACGCTGGTTCTAGTTATGAGGTGGATTCTGATTTGGAAATTGGTTATGATTTTGCAACTGCAGTATATTTCCTTCCTGCCATCATGCAATCAACTATGGACAGTTTTCGACAGTGTGATCAGTAACAAAACAAAACGTACACTATGTCTGCAATTGTGGGAAATCCCTTTGGTAGTGTCCCAACACTCCCAATTATAACATTGGACAGGTCCACGACTTCATCCTCCTCCGTGACCAAATCCTCCACTGTGTCCTCCCCAAAATCCTCTACGAAATTCCCCCTTGCTGCTGGTAGTGTGATTGATTGAACTGTTGCTGCATGGGATTCAGTTGCAGCTGAACACACTGCCCTGGCTAAACGCATCGTGCCGGTTGAACATACTGCGGCTGCTGAACGTACTATGGCTACTCTGGAGCCATCTGCATCTCAGTATATTGCGGCATAAGCTGTTGCCATGGTTGCGGCTGTGCTACAATCTGTATCGGCGATTGAGGTAGCAGTTGGGCCATCTACGGCTGCAGTTGCGGTTGCTGTACTACACGTTGGTCGTCATTCACATAGAATGCATCATACGGTCTTTCCTGAAGTAAGCCATATGCGAGGTAGTCCTTATCTTCATGTCCCATGGACTTGCAAAATGTACAATACAAATTCATTGGCTTTGTGACCATATTCTACATATATTAACACTCCTCATGTTGATGCCCATATACCTGATAGATGCAGCACCATGGAATACCTCCGCCACTCAATGGGTTCAGCGCTTCGGATACTAGATAGTTTTGGAAATATGGGCAACTATCCTTAGTATGCCCTTCTGCACGACATCGCGTACACCAAGCCTCTTCACGATGTTCTTTACCCTTCTTAAGGTCTTGCAACTGTATTGTCAAGTTGGTCAGCTGTGTTTGAATTTGTGACATTCCAACTGCATTCTCACCGATCGGTGAAGCTTCTAACCGCATCACAATCTCCAGAGCCTCACTCGGCGTTGTAATGTTTTTTTGCATCAACGGGAGTCAAATATTAGGTAGCAACACCGCGATGAACCATTCCTTGTGTTGGACATCGCTCATGTCAAAGCTGACCCTTGCCATCAGTGTTTTGAACCGTTGGTCAAAATCCCACACAATTTCATTTGGATACTGTTGAATCTCTTTTAGTTCTGTAATATACTGTGCTTCAGACTTGGGTTTTCTGAACTCTATAATCAATCCTTTTCTAACATCATCCAGCATCCTCTTTGGAGTGCCCGTAGGAACTTGTGCAAACTTCATAAACCAGTCTAATGTGTGACCCCGAAGAGTAGTCGCCAATTGGACTTTCTTAGCCTCATCATCCATAATTTGCTTGACAGTCCATACTACTTTAGATAAGAACCAGTATTTCTATGGGTTGTCAGTGCCATTCCCATGGAACAATGGTAACTTCGCATCTTCGCCCGCCATCTTGGGATTCCTTGTTATAGTCATTGAGCTGCTACTAATCAAGTTCTGTTGACATGATGAACATAGTGATGTCAAAGTTGTATTTCATGTTGGTTGAGAGATAGTGAGCGGAGGTGTGGGTACGTTGGTGCTGGGGGGTGGTCCTACCTCTATTCTGGGCATAGCCTGGTTTTCCTTGTTGAAACTGTGAGGTCTCTTTGCCCCGTGTGGTCTTCCTTCGCGATTCTGCATTTCGATCGTAGCAGGACCTTCTCCTGTCCTCTGCCTCTTTTCCTATTGAAACCTTGCGCCTCCCCTCATAAGACCACTCTCTTCCTCGGCTTCCTTCACAGTCTCGTCATAGCCTGCACCTATCTACCCTATATCGTTCCATTCATTGCCCCCCTGCTATCGCGGTATCCACAGCCTCCACCCACCAGGGTTCTATTGATTGAGGTGCGCCTTTAGTATTCCCTTTTCGCAAATGAGCATCTTAATGGGAAACTGTAGCGATAACAGAAACCTGCCTCTCGGTCTGTTGAAAAATTCTCTTTCAACTTTTCTATAAGACTTTGTCATATCAACCCCAAACTCGGTGATATAGCTTTCCAGTTTACTGTCGACACAGACCTCAACAACTCGCGATGCTTTGTTGTCTACTTCTTGAAGGTCCTGGATCAGTTCTGGGGTCCAAGATGTCAGCTCACCACCCGGGAAGTTCCGCTTCTGATAGGTCAATTTCACTAACCATTCATATAGGATGATTGAGAACTCATAGAAAAAATATTCCTGTGGACTGTCGTGTATGTACTTGGCCAACCACCAATTCGTCGACAACCCAGGGTTCTGATTTTCTTTTTCGGCGAACTCTCGCAACTTTAATTCGAACCAATCTTGGATTTCTGGTCTCGTCGGATGCCAAAACATGTCCTCCTTTCACTTCGCTCTATGTCTCGGTAACAGAACCATTTTTTGACACAAGCCCAGCCAACGGGGGTTTTTCATAGTGTTGACACCCGAACCACCGCGATCTCCCTCAGCACCAACCCAGACAGGTTTTACTCTGTCCAGCAACACTTGCGGACCAGATGAGGTCTCACCCAAGATGTTCAACGGAGAGTTGACATAACCATGTTTCCACCGAATGCAGGAGGACTTTGTGCATCAACTAATCAACTTATTGCACCATTGCATAACATATCTAACCATTCAAATCAAGCGTTAAACATAATGACAACATCATTCAACAGATCTCATCATTGACAGAACCACTAATGCAGAATAGATATAACAATAAAACATTAATTGCAGCAAGAAAACATCGCATCATTGAGAGGTTCATGTTGTATAATGCATTCATCGCAAGGAAACAGGAAAGACATAATGGTTCTGCTTAAAAAATTGTCATAGCATATTAATCTTCAATAACCCATAGATACTGCAGTACAATCCTTTTGTCACAAACCCATATTAACAGACAATAACAAACAAAATCATCTGTGCTCAACTGTCTCTTCTCTTCATCGATTCTTGTCTCCAATCGGTATCCATATATTCCATTATCAACTATATCCCAACATTTACAATGCTAAGTCTATATATAGGATTGTGCCTTTACAATTGTGGTCCACTTAAGCAACCGCCTAACTACTTTCTAACAAGATTTACAAAAAGGTGACCCAAAACCCACATAATGCGGTCCAAATGACCCAAGACCCACACAATGTTGTCCAAATGACCCAAAACTACATAAACTAATCAACTTGTGCACTGTCTTCCTTCTTGCGTGGCATCCTTGACCCTTCGCAGCATCCACAATGCTACGTAGCTGACTCATCCAAAATACCTACCAAGAAGTCACACAATAGTTGGGGTTTTACAAAGAGATAGAGGAAGTAAATCCTCCTTACCATGGATTAATGAATAGGAAACAAAGATTCCCAGTACCAACATTCGTAGGAAATACTTTTTATTGTCTTGAGTACATGCCAAGATTTTGGTTGGGGGGAGATGATGCATCATATATTTCAAATCTTTTGAGCATTCCTCTCACTATATTAACTTACCTTTCCACCATTACAAAACTTGTGTATACATCTCTTGTTTGTATATCCATACTATTGGCAATGATATGATGTAAGGTATATTTCTGCATGTTTTTTCCAACATTTGATGAATGAGTGTTGATAATGTAGTCTGAACTCTACTGGTGGATTTTGACACTTTGAATTGGAAAAACAATTATTCTTCAGGGAGACATGGAACCAACATAGGAGTTGTGGAACTATGTGAATCATACAAACGAGCTATGAGATTAGTTCAACATATTTTTGGATGATCTCATGATCTTAGGTAGAGTTGTGGATCCAAGTGAAGTCGTTTCGCAATTCAATATACAACAACCTTGTTTTGTGCCTTGTTTCAGTTGTTGTGCACCAACTGGATATATCAACTCTTTTTGTGAGATCGAAGCTATAATTAACTCATCGAGTGCTTTGTTGATGTCTTTGATCTGTTCATTGATTCATGTAATAAAGGAGATCGCGTCTTGGGCTATGATTAGAATGTTGTTTTATTTCTATTATGCCAATGATTGTTCTTCCTTCATTATCATCAATCTTTTGGATGCTATGAAGAAATTAGAACCACTTGTTGTATGTATAAAATATGATCAACCTCCTCTTGTGGCGGTTAGCCATAATTTACAAAAGAATTATTGCGTCGCACTGTATCCAGGCATATTATTTTATAAACATATTATTGTTGTTGGTTTCTTGATGCGTTGAGTAATTTTTTGTGGCTTATCCAGATCTTTCCTTCGAAGGAAGGCCCCCCTTCAGAGGACAGGTGATTATTGTATTTTTGTTTCTTTTCTGCATTTGGGAAGAGAGTGGTGTGCTTGATTTAATTCCTATTATATTAATTTAGTTGATTGATTTCATGTTAATTCCCTGGGTGAATAATAGTTGTGTGATGATTGAATGCATGTTCATGATATGGATGCATAGATTGGGAATGAGAGACTTCTTGGAAATTGAATAGAGAATTGTTGTTAATTGGGTTCATTTGAATAGTTCATATAGTTGATTATAGAGTTCCATAGAAGTGTGGATTGCAAATACGAGAGTTATTGGTTTGGTTATAATTCTTCCTTTCCTACATGCATAGTTAGGGTTTTTTTATTTTCTGCTGATTAGAATAACCATTGAATTCTTTTTGCAAGGTTAGCTCAAGATCATTTAATTTCTCTGAAATTAATTCAGTTCGTTTGTTTCCTTTGTTGCAATATTAAATTAATTTATTGGATTTTCCTTTTGTTGTAGAGGCCAATTGATTCTAAATTAGCAAGGGTGTGACATTACTACATAGTTGGTTGACCTTTCGAGTGTGATTCTTTAAGTTCAAAAGCATTTTCTCTTTCGATAGAATTAGTTGATTAAGAATTTCCTTATACCAATATTGTTAATGGTTCTCTAATTGAAGAACCAAACTATTCAATTAAAATCCATTGTTTATAAAATACCACTAAAAGTATAGTGCTTGACATAGATTTTGTCCGGTGGCTCATAAGCTCTCAAAAACCTTGGTTGACAATTACTGCACAGTTCTCAATTTCCTTCCAAACTAGTTAAAAGGTAATAGAAAACGTCGTCAAGCTTATTCAACAAATCATGGCATCATTATTGTTAATTGTATTAACGCATTACCAAAACCAAAGTTGAACCTCAACATGAGTTACGTGAACCAAAAAATATAAATGGGTTCCATCATCAAATTTCTCTCTTTGGTGTGTTGGTGTTTTGCTTAGATATGATATGTAAAATTGGTGATACTTTTTTTTGTTCTTCCCTTTTTCTTGCAACCAATTTGACTTTTTTGTGCATTGATAATATGGCGTAATAAGGGGCTACTGAGCTCCTCACTCCCCATAATTATCACATGTGAAAACATAAGATGCAACAATAGTTGTAATCTAAGGGGATTTCAAAAATCTTGGTTGAGGATCCACTAGTGTTTACCAAGGAGATTGAGAATTTTTTCTATTGAAACAATCTCAGTGAAGACATGGGATTGATCAGGTTGCATGTTTTTGATAGTTTTTTTTTAATCTTGTTGGACGCAAAACTCCAAAAGAAGGTTGGGACAAATTGGGTTCCCTATTTGGGAATGTCAATGAATTTTGAGCAATACAATTAGAAGTGGAATTGTCATCACTTGTACCTGATGAACAAGCCTCCATTTAAAATTATCTTGCCAAGTTCAGGTCACTACTAGCATAGCTGAAATGGCGTGAAAAACCCAAATCAGATGTTGATTGCATTTTCCTAATTCTATCCAAATTGAAATGCCCTTATTAGGTATTTTCTTCTACATTTTACTGTACGATGGATGCAAAAAATTTCTATGTCCAAACCTTCTTCAATAGGTAAAAGGAATGATTTATCTTCTTGGGATTTATATGCATCTTCTAAAAACTGGATATTTGATTTAGGTGCATCTCATCATATGTGTCATTCTAATGAGTTACTCCCTTCGACCTCTAATTATAGCATTTCTCAGATTACAATTGGAGACTCCACACAACTTGATGTTTTAGGATCATGCAATGTGTATTTCGATGAAGGGTGCATCAATGACGTTCTTGTTCCTAACATCTCTGCTAATATGCTCTCAATTTATCAGATCTTCCATTCTAGTGATGGGAAAACTATAGTGATCTCTCATAATGATGTAGTCATTTGTGAATTACAAAATCCCGACATTGTTGTTTCCTCTAGAAGAGTTTATCATAGCTCTAGATTTTACAGGTTTGTTGGTTTTGAACCTTTCTCGGATTCTTCTTTCATTAAAAATGCTGATTCTTTGAGTAGGATTTGGCATGAAATATTTGAAAGTCTAAACTAAAGGTACGTGCAGTAGTTAAGAACCCAAAAATTAGTTCATGGAAATCCTAAAGTTCCATGTACCGAACAATTTTGTCCAAGATGTCTTCTTGGAAAACGTAAATGTAATCCTTGTACTGATATAGATGTTTGAGGGTATTAGGCATGTCCAAGTTTGGGGTGCCACCCTCCCATA
Organism: Larix kaempferi; assembly: GCA_027924585.1. NCBI lineage: Eukaryota > Viridiplantae > Streptophyta > Pinopsida > Pinales > Pinaceae > Larix > Larix kaempferi. The sequence continues at coordinate 3,427,001 of BSBM01000310.1, read as the reverse complement.
TCTCTATGTATCTTGTAATTTGGATAAGCGTTAGAACTGTTGGATGTGATAACAATGTCAAATTGGCTAAGTATTATATAACACATGTAATTGAGATATAATTTAATGAATTATGCAAGTTACGCGTAGTCTTCCGGAACACCTGCTGGGATGGTCTCACCCTCGACAAGGATCCTCGGAGTTCCACATGGTACAGTGGAATGCGAAAAATTGTTCCTTACCCCTATTCCCATGACGAGGCTTGTAATTCCATGGGAACATGCCCCTTCATCATGTTCTTCCCATGTTTTCATTCGCACGCGAACACCCTTGCGTCAACCTTAGCCATCGTTTCCATCTCGTTCGCATGTCTCCTTGTTGGTTTTCCACATGTGGCCCTTTCGCAACACCTGAGCATGCATGCATCTTGGGCACACACCCTACTTTCCGGTTGGTAACATGCTCCACCCAAGACACATTCAACTATACCTGGTTCCGACGGCGTGCCAAGGCGTTGGGCTTCATGGGATTGGGAGGGCACCTAGCCCAGCTAGCTTGTCTAGGCCGCTCCACCAAGCTTCTTGATTTCCCACCAAGTCTACCCATCCTTTCGCCATTTTTTTTAGCCAATGTCGTTGTCGTGAATCCAACATGTCTCACTCAACCATCATGTTTTCTTCTCGAATCCACATTGTCGTTGGGTCATTTGCAAACCCAAGCGCATGGGTGTGGTGCCACCTAATGTGGGTGCCCACCCCATGTCTTTGCATGCCAACTATATTCATCATGGATGTGTCAATTCATGCCACCAGGCCAGTTTTGGCGACTTGGGAAATCCCAGCTAACTTGCAGATGGTTTTGTAAAAAACATAAGGCACAACTAGTGGAAAGTGTTTTTCACATAATAGATTTCTTATTGTGATACTTTTTCCCATATTTCCAAGATTATTTCCATGCGTCTTGCACATTCTTTTGATGCCTATTAAAATTGGTCAGCATACCAGATGGATGCGAAGAGTGCTTCTAAACATGGGGATTTATAAGAGGAAATCTACATGGAGTAGTCTCCTAGTTTTCTACAGAACTCTTCTCTTGTGTCCATGATTTGACATTCATTGTATGTTCTAGTTAAAAAAGATCCTCAATATTGGTATAGGAAAATGGAATTTGTTGTGTTGGATTCATGGTTTAATCACTATCGTCTTGATCCTACAGCTTACACTCGTAAGCAAGGCTCAAATATTTTGATTCTGGTTTTGTATGTGGATGACTTAATTGTCACGGATGATTCTGGTTTTGTATGTGCATAATTTAGAATGTTCGGGAAGCATTGATGGAACAATTTGATATGATAGAGCTTGGTATTTTGCATTACTTCTTCTTCTACAGGTTCTTCAATCATCATAAGGGATCTCTATTTTTCAATAGAAGTATTCCCTTCATTGATCTAATATTTATGTGAGAACTTTATCAACAAAAATCTTCAACAATGACCTTTTACTGACAATTATAGTGCATGTGAACATGAGAAATTATCATTGTACATATTTAAACAAAAGAAACCATAGAACAATGCAATAGAAATTAAAGAACATAAATGAACACCCATGTGATAATGGAGTTCACCAAACTATTCTAGTTAGATATCCAAGACCGCCTCAACTACCAATCCATCCATTAATATGATGAATAAAATGTATAAAGGTTCATTAAATCACAAATGGATTTCACCTACAAGAAGTCTTTACAAACCGCTCACTGTCTGGAATGCATAACAAGTTCTTTTGTAAGACCACATTCTCTTGAAGATCCTTCACCTTTGTTCTTTAGAACAAGAATGTTGAAGGCCAACACTTGTATCAATACGCAAATTTGTAGATGCTTCTTCTGTACAAAAAATGTCTTTGAAAAGCCAAAATCTCCTTCAATCCGTTCACCTTTGTCCTTCAAACATAGAATGTGTCAAATGCCAACACTTGTATCGGTGCATAGCTATACCTGGTAATGAAACGATCACAAGTTTACAAGGTTCAATCTATTTCATACTTGCCTCATTATGTCCCAAAGAGATTATGAAACTTAGACAAGTTATAAAGTTTCCAAATAGTCTTTATGCAAGATAACTTCTCTCATAAATATGTGGCTTCAAAGCCCATTTCAACAGGGCAACAATCGTCTTCAAGTCATAATAAACTGTGCACAAGTGGTTGACTCCATGGTCTCAAAACCGCTACAACGTATTGTGCACCATAACAATATTGCCAACAAGGATCATACATAGAGCACAATGCTTCTTACTCTCATCATCACTTAAGAGTGGCTAAGAGAACCTTTTACAATATGGAAATGTTCATAGAAATATTCCCATCATAGGATTTAGGAAAAATCATGCCTCTCACAACAAGTGGCTACAATCCTTTTACAATCATGGCAACATCATTTTCAAGTCACAATGTATACAAGTAGAGTGCACTTAGTGGAAGACACCATGGTCTTGATGTCCACTATAAAAAGTGCAAGAACCTCCCTTAATTACCATTATTAACTCTTTATGGAAGCATTACATATTTTATGGATTTCCAATAGTCTATCTAACAACTGTAATGCAAAGACCCATAATAAAGGAATAAGGCAAATTCATCTTCTTATTGCCATGTAAATGCATCAACAGTCGAATGTGGCATCTCAGAACCTTTTCAAAACGGCCATCACAAGTGATATAGTTTTGAATCATTTCAAGAGGGATTTTCCAATTTGATTTTACTTTGCTAACATGAACCCCATTCTGCCAATTTAAGTCTTCAAAACCAGGAAGCAAGAATTCACTGTAGTCTCCTTCGAATTATTTCTGCTTGAACCATCTTTCACCATCAGCTGGGACGCCGATGACCTCTGATATGAACTGTTCATTCACTGTTATCTTGAAACATTTAAAATCGACAACCCCATCTTTATAATTTTTTATAAAAGATTTAGTCACCTGAGGGTTGTAACCCTGTATTTTTTCACAATAAACGAGCCAGCCTGCGTCTCTCATCAGCTTGGTTGATCTTGGAAATTGCATGAGCCATTGGATGTTGTTTGGTTCAGCTCTACATTGGAGGCCACTTGGTTTCCTTTTTTCCTGCACCTGCGAGGTTTCCTCCATACTTAGATTATTCAAAAATGTATCTGTGCTGTGAGAACCCTACTCTACAAGGTTCATTCCGGAAATTACATTCCTCTACCATCAATTCTGCTAACTTCGATGCCTGGAAACTCGTACTCATCGACCATCACTGCTGTGTACTTTTTCAATTGCCAACTATCAAGTGATACAGGCTGCCATGCCTTATAGGGTACCAAATACATGCACATTGATAATTGATTTCGAATTATAATAAATGCAAATTATAATGATCGATTTCACAACCCTTGTTAAATCATAATTTCAAATTTCTGTGAAACTGACAGCATTTTCAGATTTGGACTTTTGGCACATGCTGTCAATTTAGCATTTAAATCAAATTTGCCAATTTATAAACTTTCCAAAACATTTGAAATATCTTTTGAATCAAGAAATTTAAATCTGATTTTGAAAATAAATATAACCAAGAGCCTGTCTTATTTAATCATGAAAATACAACAAAAAATAACTAGGGTAACATAAAATTTAAGCAGAATGAAGGGAATGCACGAACTAGGAAAATGGAAAAAATAAATGAAAATGAGGTAAGGGCTGTATAAGTCTAAAGAACAACTCTAGAGATAACATAATACATTTTAAATTTTGAATTATCCTAGATATTCTTGGATCATTGACTTACTTCGGTGCTTTAGCATGGTTTCAATTGTAGGTCAAAACCTACTCCATTTTATTTAGGTGTTACTATCTCTACTAGATTATCTTGACGATGATTCAATCCGTTGTTGTATCGACAATTGGTTGGGGGTATAATATATTTGAATCATACGTGAATCATACACATTATGAGATCTCCTTTATAATTGGGCTTGTATCTTGGTTCTCTCAATATCCTCATGCGAGTCACTGGAAGGAAGCTAAGCACATTTTGAGGTACATTCGGGGCACTACGAATTTTGGCATTCAATACACTTTGGGAGCTTCTCATCTTGAGAGTTTTAGTGATTTTGATTGGGATGGTTTTGTTGATGATTGGAAGTCCACTTCTGGGTTTTCTTATTACATTGGGTATGCTCCTATTGCTTGGTATCGTAAGAAGCAATCAACAATTGTACTATCTTCTCTAGTAATTGAGTATTGCAATGTTGTTCTTACTAGTCAAAAAGTCATTTAGATTTGACACCTATTGAAAAACTTTGACATTCCACATGATCATCCCACTACTCTTTGATGTGGTAATTAGAGTGCCATACACATCTCTCACAACCCAGTTGAGCATCAAAGAAAAAATCATATTAATATTGACATGCACTTCATTCGACATCCAGAATGGTGTTCTTCGCCTGGAGTACTTGCCTACTGAAGAGCAAGTTCCTAACATCTTCACTACACCTTTGGCATCCCATCATTTTTTCCAGTTACGATCATTGTTTGGGGTGAAGGAAGTTGTCCTCGGGGGCTCATTTTGAGTCCTACCTTCACTTTTTATTTATGATGTATTCTCTTTTTTGGGGAGGAGTTTTTCGTACAAGTCTTTCTCCTTTCTCCACTTATGAGAATTTGTACATGGGTAGCTTATGAGACCTAGTTGTCGAAACCCATCTTTGTTTCCCATTTGTTTCTTCCATACATTTAGCTTATGGGGTGTGTTAGTCTCTTTGTTTTCAAATATATCTAATTCCAATATATGACATCTTTTGAAAGTTAAGCTCACTTAAACACTCTCAACGCACAACTATTCTTGGTTATTTATAGTGCTTCCTCATTCCTATAAATTCAAACTCTCTCATGTAGTTTATTTATGGACATGAATAGATCAATTCATCTCTTGTACAAGGTTTTGGCTTTAGAGTTATTCATATACTTATACTTTTATCTTCATTCCTTTTCTTTCCTTGCAAACGACTTACTAAGTATAATCTCTTTCAAACATTTCTAATCATCGACAGCCATCTTTTCAAACATTTAGAATTCTCGATAACCATTCAGTTCAATTTAGATTTATCGCAAACCATCCATTTGAAAACATTTAGAATCGTCAACAACCATGCATTTCAATCTCTTTCCATATTAATAACCTAGACCTCAGTTGCCTTCGTGTCACGAAGGAACGATGCATTTTCTCCCCCACTTGTCGCTCATTTCACACACAGACAAACGAAAAATCAAAGTAGAATTGACCCGCTTCCCACCTATCACATATCGCCTATCTTTAAAAATCCTTTGGATTAGTTCTGACTCTCTAATAAAAATCTCTTCAAAGCATCAGCAACCATTCATTTTAATATCTTTTTAAAACATTTAGAATCGTCGATAACCACTTACTTCAATTTAGAATCATCTACAGCTATTCATTTCAATCTATTTTCAAAACATTTAGAGTCGTCAACAACATTCATTTCAGTCTCCTTCCATATTAATACCCTAGACCTAGAGATACCTTCAGTTGCGTTCATGCAACGGAGGAATGACGCATTTTCTTCCGGACGTCACTCCTTTCACACACAAACAAACGAAAAATGAAAGCAGAATATTCAGAATGTTTCCATATTAATACCCTAGACCTAGAGATACCTTCAGTTAGCTTTCATGTCACGAAGGAATGATGCCTTTTTTCTCCCACATGTCACTCCCTTCACACCATCGTAACGAAAAATCAAAGTAGAATAGATCCGCTTCTAATCCATCACATATCGCCTGTCGCCTCCTTTGCCACAATTATTTCAGGCTAGTAGAGAAGTCAATTATTAAGACTGTAATAAAAATCTCTTCAAAAACATTTTGAATCATCAACAACCATTCATTTTTCTCTCTTTTCATAACATTTAGAATCGTCGATAACCATTCACTTCAATTTAGAATCGTCAACAACCATCCATTTCAATCTATTTCCATATTAATACCCTGGACCTGGAGATACCTTCCGTTTCCTTCATGTCCCCAATGAATGATGCATTTTCTTCCCCACGTGTCACTCCTTTCACACACACAAACGAAAAATCAAAGTAGAGTAGACCCGCTTCACATGCATCCCATATCGCCTATAGCCTCCCGTACCACACCTTTTTAAGGGTAGCAGATAATTGGATTAGTTCTGACTGTGATAACGAGACACTTTACTCATTTCATTTGCTTTGTTTACGCTATTGAGCATACACGGTCTGGGGTGAGAGAGGGAGCTCTCACTACTTGCCTTTTTATGGAGAAAAGCAATCACATATATATAGCGAGCAACCACCATGAAATAAACTCCTACTAGAGTGGATCTCAAACTAGTTAGATACCAAATTTAATTAAGCAGCACAATAACTGAATAACCACACTCTAATTTTGACGTTATTCCAACATTCCCCTTTAATGGACAAATGGATTTTCTACAATGCCTATTTTGTTTCTAACTAGGCTTCAAAATGGATGTTGGATTTTCTACAACACCTATCTTGTTTCTAACTAGGCTTCAAAATGGATCTTTCCAATAGGCTTAGTAAATATATCAGCTAAATTATCTTTTGTATTACAATAAATCAAATCAATTTCCTTTGATTCAATCTTTTCTCTCACAAAGTGGTGTTGTAGCTCTATGTGTTTTGTTCTTGCATGAAACATTGGGTTATGTGCCAACTTGATAGCACTTTGACTATCACAATTGATTCATGTTGATCCTTTTTGCTTTTCTGAAACATCTTCAAGAATCCGTCTCAACCAAACTACTTCATAGGTTGTACTCGACAAGGATTTGCACTCAGCTTCTGTAGATGATAATGTAACAATTGGTTGTTTCTTGCTGCTACATGAGACGACCCTTGATCCAATGTTGAAAACATATCCTGAGGTAGACCTTCTATCATCAGGATTTCCATCCCAATCTGAATCAGAAAGACCAACGAACTCAACATCAGATTCATCAATAAACATAATACGAAAATCCATTGTTCCATTCAAGTATCAGAGGACTCTCTTTGCATCGTTCCAATGGATTTCACAAGGCTTAGCCATGAACTGACCAAGGATACTGACCGAATAGGTTATGTTTGGTCTGGTAGTCCCCGTATAGTTCAAACTTCCTAGCAGTTGGCGATACAAAGTACCATTTGTAACTTTAGTTTCATCATCACTGCATAACTTAGCATTCTATTCTAAAGGAGTTGACAATGCCTTGCATTCACTCATATTGAACCTTTTAAGAATTTCCCTTATGTATTTACTTTGAGTGATCAATGTCTTACCAGGATCTCTCCAAACTTCAAGTCCTAAACAATAATGCAATTCACCAAGGTATTTCATCTCGAATAGCTATGACAAATGGATTATAATTTCTTCAATTAACTTACATGCATTGCATGTGATGATAAGATCATCAACACATAGAGATATCAAAGCAACATTTCCTTCTTCATCTTTCTTAGTATACAAATTATGATCATTTTTTATTTTCACAAAATATTTTTGATGAAAGAAAGAATCAACCTTTACATACCATGATCTTGAGAGCCTACTTCAAGCCATATAATGATTTCTTCAACCTGCAAACAAGATGCTCCTATCCCTTCTTTACAAATACTTCATGCTAAACCAGATAAAATTCTTCTTTCAACTCACCATTCAGAAAAGTAGTTTTGACATCTAAATCATGTATTTTCCAATTATATTTTGTAACTAAAGCAATCATTACTCTAATTGTATTCAACTTAGCTATAGGTGCAAAATTATCTTCATAATCAATTCCTTCTTTCCATGCATACCCTTTTTGAAATATCTTGCCTTATATCTATCAATGCTACCATCTGCTTTAAAATTGGATTTATACAGCCATTTGCTTCTTATGGGAACTTTTTTTTTCAGGCAGTTCTACTAACTCCCATGTTTGATTTCTCATTACAACATCATATTCTTCATTCATGGCATCTCGCCATTATTTATATTCTTTAGCTTGTTCATAGTTTACAAGTTCTACAACATGCATTACCTGAGTCATAAACGCAGAGTATGTATACCTTACAGGAGGGTGAGTTACTTGTGTTGACCTACTTGGTGCTACAATGCTTGTTGGAGTCTCATAAAAAAATATTCTTCTTTCTAGTGAATTTTCTCCACTTGATGTATCACTACTGCTTGAAGTATCCATGTTGATTTCACTCTGTTCTTGAACCTGTACCTTTTCATGTTTCGGTTCCTGATACTGATAAAAAACTACATCTATTTTGATATAATTATGATTTTCATTATGCTATACACCAGTATCATTAATTTTATAAACTTTATATTCATTCTCATGGGACACCACATCTCTACTTGCAAGCAATTTAAGTAAATTAGGACTAAACAACTTGTGTGTTTTTTTATCAGAACAGTAGCCAATAAATATGCACTTAATTAAGTTTTCATTAAGTTTTCTTCTGCCATATTTAGGAATATGTGCAAAATCCTTGCAACCAAATACTCTTAAATGACTAACTTCTTGTTAATAACCATGACAAACTTCAAAAGGATTTTGAAGATCTAACCTTTTTGTTGGACTTATATTTTTTTAAATAAATAGTAGTGTTAATGGCTTGTACCCAAAAACAATTAGAAATGTTTTTACCTTGAACCATACTGTGAGCACATTCCACCAGTGTCATGTTCTTCCTCTCAGCAACTCCATTTTGCTAAGGTGTATGAGGCACTGTAAAATATTGTTGGATCCCATGGATTTTAAAATAATTTTTAAATGCTCTTGATGTATATTCACCACCTTGATCAAACCTAAGAATTTTAATGCATTTTCCTATCTTTTTTTCAATCATAGTCTAAATTCTTTAAAGTACTCAAATACCTCACTCTTCCTTCTTATAAAATAGACCCAAGTATACCTAGATCTATCATCAACAAAAATGAGAAAGTACCATGCACCACCAAAAGATCTTGTTTGCATTGGTCCACATACATTAGTGTGAAGTAATTCAAGTAAATATGTTTGTCTTTTCTCTCTATGTATAGGAAATTCTTTCCTATGTTGCTTTCCAAATGCACATGCTTCACATTCAATATGATCATTCTTGATAACACGACGACCTTTAACCATTGATTTATTTTGTAGTAACATTAAATCATTGTGATTAACGTGTCCATATCTCTGATGCCATAATTCCTTTTGACATTGTTGTAGATGCTAATGCTTGTTGAGTGTTCTTGGTCACATCCAAGTTATACAATCCTCCAACTTTGGTACATGTGGAAACAATCCTGTAGTGATATCGAGTATCCTTAACAACACATAGAGACTTGACAAATTACACCTTTAAATCATTATCAACAATAGTAGAAACAAATACTAAATTATTTTTTATGTCAGTAACATACATCACATTATGAATGTGTCTCACTCATCCATCGGGTAGGTTCACACTTATTACTCCATAACCTTGAACTTTATGTGACTTTTTATCACCTACGTAAATGTGTGTGCCATCAATTCTCTCACAATATTCATCATACTATTCTTTATTACAAGGCATATGGGATGAGGACCTAGAGTCAATAAACCAAGCATTATCATCATCAGTTTCAGTAGACAATGTGGCTTCAGAAATAAACAGCTTAATATTTTTAAATCCATCACTCTCTAAGTCTCCTTTATGTACATCATTAGTATTATGCCTCCTATACCTTTGTTTGGAATCATGATTTTTTCTCTTAAAACAATATTTATCAAGATGCTCAATTTTACCACAATAATCACATTCAACATTTCTCTTATCATAAAAATCAATATGTGCCATACCTTTTGGCTTTTCCTGAAATTTGCCTCTATTTATGTCCCGTGGTTTACTTCTATATGAGTTTTTACCTCTTCCGATCAGTGAGAAATAAAAGCCACATGAGTCCAAATAAAAAATCTTCATTCTCTCTTCCTCTTGAAGAAGAGTCCCAGTCAGTTCTCCAAATGTAGGAGGCTTTGGTATAGCTGAGAGTGATGAAATAAAAACTTTATAATATTGCATCAAACCTTTCAATGTGATGGAAACCAAGTCCGTATTGGATACATCTTCACCAATACCACCAAACTTATCACTTAGATCTTTGATGTGGGAAATAAAATTACTTATGCTTTCATTTGCTTCCATTTTGATAGAAAAAATATTAGTTTTCAAAAATAATCTTAGGGTGAGTTCACAAAGTTGAGGGACCTTTTAGATGCAATGGTACATTCAAGAAACTCATCCAAGTTCCATATAATATAATTGATCCCAATCAATCTTGGCATTTCCAAACCGAATCCCAAGATTTCCACAATGAAGTCCAAGTAGGATAGTTAAATAAAATGCGGAAACGTTATGTAGTACTAAAACTCATATGCATTATGTGCTACTAAACACATATATGTTTTTTAAAATATGTTTTGTGCCCAAAATGGGCCATGCTTGTCACTTCCTCCATGACAGCGACAGAGAAACGACTTCGATCAATGGAATGAGTATTGGTGAAATCATTTTGAGGTCATAGAGCTTGGATCTTCTACCTTTAGCATCAATCTCCTCAATCTCAGGTATTTACATCAAATTTCATCCTTCTAATTTTTGTATTTTGAGATTTTGTATGCCCTAAAATGAATTGAATCCACAAATTTTTTAATTTGTATGCTCTAATATAAATTTAGACCATAACTCCAAACATTTGTATTCCCAAAGTAGATTAAAACCCCAATTTGCTCATAAAATCAAATCAATTTCACTAGATGGATATATATACATGAGCATCCTTAATAATGCAAACCAATATTCACAAATATCCAAACTTTCTCATGTATATAAGAAGGTTGCTTACAACTAAGAAAAAATCAAGTACAATGCATATCTTCCCCAAAATGCATAAACAAAGACACTAAATGGCCTGTAGAGTCCAAAAACCTTCATGCCACAACAAATAATAGCATATCAAAATCCTTGCCAATATTGGGATTTTATTCATCAATAGCACCATTTACCCCTCCTCTATGCTCTAGCCCTTTCCTCTACCCGAAATATCGAAGTTGGTCCTCTAAGTACATTAGTCAACACCTTATAGTTTTGATGAAACTTCCTAATCCAAGTGTTAAAATAGGGTTGAGAAGCTTCCCATGCTTAATAAATGTTTTCATTTGAGTGAATGGTGCATTTTGGTTAATTTTAAGATAGGGGAGTTCAACAATAGGCTCTACGAACATCAAGATACATAGGGAGGTTGATGTGTCTGATTACATGTCAATCCCATACAATCATCCATGATAGAATTGAGTGGAAACCTTGCAATAGTAAAATCTTTAAAACTATTAATTTTGTTGAATTATAGATCTCAAACCACTATATACATATATGCAAAGTTTCTCATGTGTATATAGAAAGAGTGCATACAACTAAAATAACATAAAGTGGAATCCATATATGCCCCACATTACATATAAACAAAGATTCTAAATGGCCTATAGAGTCCAAAAAGCTTCATGCTACAACAAATAATTACAGATATAAAAATCCTTTCCTATATTGGGATTTTATTCATCAATAACACCCTATGCCCCCTGCTCTAGGCTCTATCCCTTGCCTCTTCTCGAAATCTTGGAGCTGATCCTCCAAGGGCATTAGTCAACACCCTACAATTTTGATGAAACTTCATAATCCAAGCCTAACAATAAGGTAGAGAAGCTTCCCAATAAACATATACACATAGAATATTTAAGGTATGTATCTGGAAATTGAAATTAATACATATATATGACATAAATTTAAGATGGAAGAATGTTAAATGTTTATTTTTTAGTGTATAATTTGTTCAAATTTAAATTTCAAATTATAAATAGTTCATTTTGTTATTTGTTGTACACTAGTTTTTCATTTTCCATTGCTTAGAGATGTCATTATACTTTGTGTATTTTTCTAATGATATTTTTTTGTATTTATGATTGCAGTGTCTATTATGGATCAAAATGCAAAGATATTGAGAGAGATTGCTAATTTGAGGGAGATTGGTACAACTTGGAGGGGATGGAGATGAACTTCGTCACTCCTTGGAAGCTTCATTAGATGCTATTGTAGACACTATCAGTCATTTGAATGATGCATTGTACAATAGAGCATTATATAGAGAAAGAAAACAACAAGAATTTGTTGATGGCTTGAGTTACAATGAGGTGAAGAAATTAAAAATCACTAGAGAGAAAATATATTCACTTTTTAGATTTCCTAGGACATATGCCATTCCAAAGGCTAGTAGAGCACATATTTCAATCAAGTGGTGGATTTTTCAACCATTCAAAGATCACTAGATGGATCGATGGTATATGGTTTTTTCCATTCTCCCACACAACACGAGGAAGTACCGCTATACTTCCTCTGGAAACTTTATGCTAAGTTTGTGATGGGAAAACATGTCACCTATTTTGATATGTTGGGGTTCCAGGGTATTGGTGTAACAAATAAAAATATGAAAACAATATGAATAATATATATAATAATATAAATAATAAAATAAAACATAATGTTAATTATTAACTAAGAGACGTAACCCTCGGTGAGTAGTCACCATATAATCCTATATATACAGCTACATCCTCATTGTAAAATCTTCTTATCTATTCAAATATCAATATATATTTGATTGTTAATGGTGAGTAGTCACCATACAAGCCCTATATATGCGGCTACACCCTCATTGTAAAATCTTCTTATCTATTCAAATATCAATATATATTTGTTTGTTAATGGCTTATCTAATATTCCAGGTGTTCTGGTAATATTTATTGTGTGAACAAATAAATATTCACTTCATTTGGTATAGCTTTTCCCGATCCAAGCTTGTAGCCACCATTTTAGGGTTTCCCTAAAATATAGTATCTTGTCCAAAAACCAAGCCCTTAGCCCAAAGAGGTAAAATAAAATAAAAAAGAAGAAAAGAAGAGAAGAAGTAAAATAAGTAAAAAGAAAAGAGAATATAGAAAGAAAAACAAAGCAGTTAAAGAAGTAAAAAGAAAAGAAAAAGTAAAAACAAGAAGTAAAAGAAGAAGAAAAAAGAAAAGAGAATATAGAAAGAAAAAGAAAAGGAAAAAACAAAGAAGTAAAAAGAAAAAAAAAAGTAAAAAAAAAAGATAAGCGAAATAAATAAAAATAAATTAAAAGGTAAAAACAAAGAAGTATGTGGTTTCTTAAAAAGAGTACATGGTTTATTTTCCAACTATATTGGAAGCATTTGTGAAAATAATATACTCAAAAGTTATAAACAAGAATTGAACTTGGGTGGGGAAGGTAACATTCATTCCTGCCAACCACCCAATCCACACCATTTTTATTATCCTTAACTCCAAAAACAATTATTATATTATTATTATCATTAATAATAATTATTACCATAATAATTATTATATTATATTTATTAATGATATTATAATTATTAAATTTTAATAATAATAATTATTATTTGGAGAAAAAAATGGGGTCTCAAGATGATAGAAGAGGAAGATTCCATAAGACCTACTCAAAGGTAACCGTTGACATACTAAAACTTGAAGGGACCATTCAAAGAAAGCCTATTAGCATCGACATTTTCCCAACCATCAAGGAAAATCACATTAAAGTCACCTTGGAAAATCAATTATTCGTCCCAGAATTAAGTATAATTGAAAAGAAAGATAAATGGGGTGAGAAGCAATATGCAATTAGGGACTTACAACTAAAAATTGATGAATATAAGTTCACATCCCAATTCAATGTTACAACTATTTATCTAAATGAAGTTGACATCATTCTCGGCTTATCTTGGATGGAATCATTGGAGACAATTATCTTAAATATGAAGAAAAAGTTTTTAACGTTTTTGTATAATAAGAAACATGTCACACTACAAGATGTTAGAATGAAGTTAGATTCAAAATTTGTGGCATCTAAAGACTTCAAGGATATCGCCATGGTCATTTTGCAAGAAAATCAAAAGATGTAGTTAGAATTCGACAAAATCGTCACAGATAAAGAAGAAGAGATCTCTCATTTAAGATATCATTATCAGAAATGGATTCTTCAAATAAAAAAGACGAAGGATAAAGCACAACAGACTCAAAAGCTAGAAGAAGAGAATCGAGATCCTTAGAAGAAACTATTAGAAAACATTGACGAAAATGGTCACCTCAAGAGGCACAAACAAGATCTAATGGATCAAATTCAGAAGCTTAAAGATGATAAAAAAATGCAAGAAGAAATGACCCGAAATCTTAAAAAAGAAAAAGACTTGTTAGATAATAAGTTGGAGCAAATTCAAAAGAGGACATCAAAGCCCTTGGACTCAAAAATATACATTGAGAAAAAAGAAGCAAATACAAATTCAGTCCTCGTCACAGTTAAGAAAGAAGACAATCTGGTAAAAAAAAAAACAACAATAACTCCGTATTGACACCCCAACCATATAATCCAGTATCCTAAAAAGTGGCAATTGTCGAAAGATAATGGTACTAATGTGCTCAAAGCTCCTACCAACAGATCAATAGAAAATCCCAACAGTCAGCAACAAATCAATTTTGGCTAAATTGAGCCGTCAACATATCAAAAGTTATGCTTTACACTTAGAAGTTCGTATCGACATGTTTCGTCAGCTACAATGTCACAAGGAACAATACAACAGCATTATAAGGCTTTGAGGACAAATCCTTTCTAAGAGAGAGGCCATGTAACAAATAAAAATATTAAAATAATATGAATAATATAAATAATAAAATAAAACATAATGTTAATTATTAACTAAGAGACATAACCCTTGGTGAGTAGTCACCATATAAGCCCTATATATGCAGATACATCCTCATTGTAAAATCTTCTTATCTATTCAAATATCAATATATATTTGCATGTTAATGGATTATCTAATAGTCCAGGTGTTTTGGTAATATTTATTGTGTGAACGAATAAATATTTGCTTCAGTTGGTATGGGGATACCCCAAAACCATCCCAATGCTAGGCATATAGATACTAATCGACCGATACCTTCACCCTGTAATTAGCTACCAAATCCAGATGCCCCTCATGATCATAGTCCCTCCTACTCATACTATGCTTCCAAAGACACCAAAGGCATTTCGGACACTAGATCAAGTGATGTCATGTCCCCCCCTTAGTGACCTTGGTCACCATTTGGATCCTCCTATCCCTAGGGGTCTAAGTTCATAATTAATTGAGTATTTAATTCATGGGGATAATTTTTTAGGAAAGTACACCCTAGGAAATAATTGATTATTAAGTTATTTAATTAATTATGGAAGCTGGAATTAATGTTGAGAAGTATTTTGGTGTTTTTATTATTTAAATGCTAATAAATGTTGCCAAGTTGGATAATGAAGGCTAGGAAGTCGAATTGGTGATAAGTGGATAACCTTGCCCAAGTGGAGAATATTTCAGAAAGGAAAGAAAGTCAAAATGGAAATAGAAACTGACAAAAGATGGAAAAAGTTGGCAAAAGTAGAAAAGTGGAAAGTAAATGGAATAGAAAGAATCTGGAAAAGCATTCAGAAGATAATTAGCAACATCCAGAAAAGCAGCTAGGACACACTTGCCAATTCTGACTGAAGGAGGTTGAGGAAAGAAAGTGGAGAAAGATCAGATGTTTCCAATCTCAGAGAGGATGTGCCCTACCTCACCCACATGTGTGGTTTGGATTTCCAAGCAAGCTATCTCATCTATTTAAGCATGACTCCAACTCCAGAAGAGAACTTTTGGTCATTTACAATTTTGGTTTGAGAGCTCTGAGCCTCTCTAGTTGAGTGTTGTGCCTCAACTATTTCTCTTGGGTGATGTGCCCCAAGTTACTATAATATTCAGTGAGTGTTATGCTGGTACAACAGGTAGTATTACAGCCAGTGACATTCAGTATGGAGCAGCAATGAAGATCTATTGTCAAATTGGAGAGGAGGCTTCCATTGGAGGTGTTTTACAGTCAGTTTTTGAGCAGGAAGCACCATAGATGAAGATGCATATGGGAAGGTGTTCTCAGAATCTTCTGTGAAGGTTATCAATGGTTATTTGCAGACATAAGAGGCTGCCATATTCTAGAATATCAAGTTCAGATCGAACTCCTTCTCTTCTCTCTCTTCTACTCTACTTGCTGCCGGATTGGAGGTGATTTTCCTAAGAGAGGAGAACTGATGATCCTGGCTCCCATTGAAGGTCATTAAATTCAGAATGCAGCAATTTCAGTCATATAACAAGTATATGGACTGATAATTACTTCCAGTTCAGATCCACAATAATTCTCTCCTTCTCTACTCTGTTCTCTAGCTCATGTAAGAAGAAAATAGCATGTGAGGCATTGTCCATTGTAAAGAAAGCATTAGAAGTTAAGAGAACTGTTATGAACTCTATATTTGATTTTTAGTGGTTATAAAAATTCATATCAGATCTAATACAGTCATCATAACAGATTTTGTATTTCCTTAAGTCAGTTTATCATGACAAAATCCAAGACTAGCTAGTTTGATGCCTAGATTTGACTAATTTTTCCATTTTGTCTATAAAATTCATTCTGTGCACTCTTTTGTTAATCCGTCAGTTGGAGAAGGTCCTTGAAACATACCAGTATCCATAACAGCCATCAGTTCCATAATTTGGTAGCCTTTAGACATTGTATGGGAAGTTCTGGAAAAGACTAGCTCCACAATCCCGGGAGATGCCAAAAGCCGCAATTCTATGCAAACTCTTCCAAGACTAATAATTTATTATTATGAGCATAACCAGAAACCCATTAACTATTATAAACCCTATTATCCCTCCTGATCTAGTTTGTATATGTGGATGTACCCAGGAAGCATTGCGGTAGGCTTCAGCGGTAGCTGATGTCCGAAACATAAATGGTCTCCGTGCTTTGTACAAAGGATCCAATTTCCCACTGTCTAAGTTGTTGTTTCACATTGTCCCATATAAATTCCATATTTTAAAGTTCATCTTACCAAACTCAGTTTCAAGTCTCCTTACCTATCACTGACTTCCTGCTCTGTTCTGTGAATTGATTAAAAATGGACAAGTAAATTTAATTTAAAATTCTGAACTTGAGTTAATATCTGGGTTAAATATTTCCTAGGATATTACAGTGGTATCAGAGCATGGTCCTCTGAACCTGGTCTTGTTGTGGTGATGAGCTCAATAAAAACCCCTAGCACCAAAGGAAAAGGCCCCAAAGACACTAGGGAAGAAGAGGTAGATTCTACTGAAGGAGAAATACAAGGGAATAGAGACATGT
Source organism: Larix kaempferi (assembly GCA_027924585.1). Lineage (NCBI taxonomy): Eukaryota > Viridiplantae > Streptophyta > Pinopsida > Pinales > Pinaceae > Larix > Larix kaempferi. The sequence continues at coordinate 3,409,668 of BSBM01000310.1, read as the reverse complement.
CTGAAAAGGAAGCTAATGATGAGTTTAGACAACTGGTTATTAAAATGGTTAGAGGGATAGAAAATATAACACATACTGTAGCATAGAATGGTCGTGAAACTAAATAAATCCTTAGTAGACAGTTTGCACACAAAGAGGCAGAAGGGAGTGCTAGTGGTTCTCACCAGGGTGAAAGAAAAACATTTGGAGAAACTATTTTTTCAAAGACTGGTCCATTCAATAGGCCTAGAGACTTTAAAATGGATTTGAAAGATCAACCTCGACAAACCATGCCTACCTTCTTTTAGGAAAATAAAGAAGCACCCGGTGCACTTGTAGCTACCTGTGAGGAAAGGCATGCAATATATCTGACCTTGAGTGATGAGTGCAGAAGAGATCTCACTTTCAAGGATTTTTCTGAGATTTACCTTAAAAATCAGCCAAGGGGATATAATAGGCAGCCAACAAGCAATTTTGAATTGAGGAATGCTACAGGTAGGTTCCAGATACCTTACTTTGATGGGACTGCAAAATGCAATTCTAGTTCCTGGGTGCAGAAACTAGACATATATTTTCAGCTGCATCCCATGGCAGAAAAGGATGCCATCAAGATGGCAGTTTTGCATTTAGAAGGGGAGGCCAATGATTGGTGGTTTCATGGCATGAGAAATTTGGGACATGATTTAGCTGAGTCTTATGAAGATTTCACCAGGAGGTTGGTGGAAAGATTTGATAGGAGGGATCCTGAGCTGTCTTTCCGTGAGCTGGCACATTTGAAACAAACCAGCACACCAGAAGCATATATATCAGAATTTCAAAAGTTGGAAGTGATGTTCACTAATGTATCAGAACCTAGAATGATCCTACAGTTCACAGAAGGATTAACAGAACCTTTGAAGGGGTTGGTTAAATCCTATCGACCAGCCACCCTGCAAGAAGCTATGAGCAGAACGAGGGATCTGCAGATGCAATCCCAAGAACCAGATACCCACCTAAGTTTAATACACCTACAAAATTTCAGAATTCAAAGCCACCATTCCGAAACAATTCTGCCCCGAATAAGAAAGAATACTCATTCCGAGATCGGGATGAGTTAAGGAGGAAAAATCTGTGTTTTTCCTGCCAAGAACCATGGGTTCCGGGGCAAAAATGTGCAAAAGGTAAAGCTCACTACATAGAAGTATTTTCTGAAAGTGATGAAGAGGAAATGATTGCAGAAGTACAAGTGGAAGAACCAGCAGAAGAAGGGTATAATACATCAGAAGAAGAAGAACCAACACAAACAAAAGCAAAATTTGCAGTTTTGAGTGGAGTTCCCCGCTACCACACTATGAGATTTAAGGGAGTAGTGCAAGGGCAGAAAGTTTCAGTGCTGGTCGATGGGGGGGCCACACATAATTTCATTGATGCAACCATTGTGGAGAGAAGAAAACTCCAATCTGAAAAATTTGGGGGTTTCACAGTTATTATCCCTGGTAAGAACAACACTATGCAGTGCAATAGATGGATTCCCAAGCTGCAGGTAACTATTGGAGACCATACTGTAACTGATAGTTTTTACATTCTTGATGTTGCTGATACTAATATTGTGTTGGGGGTACAATGGCTATTCTCACTTGGTGAGCATGTGGTAAATTACAGGATTCCCCAAATGTGTTTTAAAGATACTGAAGGTAAGCAAGTGGTTTTGAGAGGTGTTAACACCTACCCAAAACAAGTGATTTTTGCACATAGTATGAGATTTGTTTTGAGGCATGGAGACATAGAGTGGGTTGCTGAATGTTTTATCTCTACCAAAGGAACCACCATTGATGTGTCACAACATCCTGAAGATATCCAAAAACTACTACAAAAACACAAAAAGGTGTTTGAAGATTTGCCACATGGAAGGCCTCCTGATAGGGGTACTGAACATTGGATAGAGCTGGAACTTGGTACTTGTCCCATAAAAACCCATCCCTACAAACACCCCAAGAGATTCAAAGATGAAATAGAGAAGACCATCAAAGAGATGCTTGAAATGGGGTTCATAAGACCAAGCTCAAGTCCCTTTGCATCATCGGTGGTTTTGGTCAAAAAGAAAGATGGAACAATGCACATGTGCATTGATTATAGAGCTTTAAACAAGAAAACCATTAAGAATATATATCCTATTACAAGGATTGATGAGCTGATGGATGAGCTGCATGGAGTCAAGTATTTTTCTAAGATTGATCTTCATTCTAGTTACCACCAAATCATAATGAAAAGTGAAGATGTGTAGAAAACTGCCTTCCGGTGCCATTTTGGGCATTTTGAATTTCTGGTCATGCCTTTTGGCTTGACAAATGCACCAGCAACTTTTCAGTCTTGCATGAACAGAATCTTCAGCAAACAACTCCGTAAGTTTGTACTTGTTTTTTTTATGACATTCTAATTTATAGTAAGACATGGGAAGATCATTTGCAGCACTTGGATAGTGTACTAACTCTACTTGCAGAACAATCCTTTATGCCAAACTGCCGAAGTGTGATTTTGGTATGAAGGAGATCCTCTATCTTCGCCACATAATTAGGCAAGAAGGAGTCAAGGTACACTTGGAGAAGATCCAAGCCATCTTAGATTGGCCCAGCCCAAAGAATATAACTACTCTAAGAGGGTTCATAGGCTTATGCACATATTACAAGAAATTTGTGAAGGGATTCTCCAAACTCACTTCTCCCTTGACAAACCTTACTAAGAAGGGAGATTTCTGCTGGAATGAAGAGGCTGAAAAGGCTTTCAATAAAATGAAGGAATTTATGAGCAGCTACCCAATCTTTGAACTCCCAAATTTTAGCCATCCTTTTATATTGGAGTGTGATGCCTCGGGTGAAGGCATAGGAGCAGTTTTGATGCAGAATAGACACCCGATTGCTTATGAGAGTAGAAAGTTGCAGCCCCATGAGAAGCTATACTCTATATATGACAAGGAGATGTTAGCCATCATGCATGCATTGGCTAAATTCAGGCAGTACGTGGTGGGAGGTAAATTCATAGTTAAAACAGACCACAACAGTTTGAGGCATTTCCTAACCCAAAAGGAGCTGAATGACAGGTAGCAAAAGTGGGTAAGCAAAATTCAATCTTATGATTTTGATATTGAATATAAGAAGGGTAAGCTGAATGTAGTTGCTGATGCCCTCTCTAGGAAGCCTGTTTTTCTCTGTTGCAAGTGCCTACCGACTGGAAGGCACAACTAATTAAGGAATATGCAGAAAATCAGTTTGCTAGTGAATTGCTAGATAGAGTAAATCAGGAAGATCATTACCAGGTCATCAATGATGTCATCTATTATAAGAACATAATATTTTTAACTCTTGAATCTAAGCTGAAGGAGCATATTTTGATGGCTTCCCACAATGATCCGGTAGCAGGCCATCCTAGTATTTTCAAAACTTACTGGAAGTTAAGAGAAAGGTTCACCTGGAAGGGCGTCAAGGAGGATGTTATAAGGCATGTTAGTGAGTGTACTGCATGCCAACAAAACAAGGTTGAGCACACTCGTCCTGCCGGTCTCCTACAACGTTTTCCAATTCCTGGACAGAAATGGGAGAGCATATCAATGGACTTCATCACAGGTTTTCCCAAATCCCAGGGTAAAGACAGTATTTTTGTAGTAGTTGACAGATTAACCAAATTTGATCATTTTTTTGCTATCACATCTACTATTTCTGCTAGTCAAGTTGTTGCACTCTTTTTTAGGGAAGTATTTAGATTGCATGGGCTGCCAAAAATCATAATCAGTGATAGGGATAGTAAGTTCACCAGTGCCTGTTGGCAATCTTTGTTCGAATTGGTAAATACCAATTTAAAACTCAGTACCAGCTATCATCCCCACACAGATGGGAAAACTGAAAGAGTTAACCAATGGCTAGAAGGGTATCTTAGGAACTATGTTACAGGGCAGCAGAAGGCTCGAGTCAACTGGTTACATCTGAGGGAGTTCTGTTATAACACCACTTTTCACATGTCCATTGGAATGACCCCTTTCAAAGCTTTGTATGGGTATGTGTCTGCCACTTTTGCAGATCTGGTTTTTGCAAACTGCAAAGAAAAAAAGGAAAAAGATTGGCTGCAAGAAGGCCAAGACATCCTCAAAGCACTGAAAGAAAATTTACAGGTTGCTGAAATCAGCAGAAAATTAATGCAGATAAGAACAAAACAGATCAAACTTTACAAGAAGGATACTTGGTTTATCTGAGATTGTAGGCATACATGAAAACCACTCTTAAGACAAAGGGGGCTGAAAAATTATTGCCAAGGTTTTATGGGCCCTACAAAATGACAAGGAAAGTGGGTGAAGTAGCCTATGAGTTAGATCTGCCAGTAGAAAGCAAAATACACAATGTCTTTCATGTGTCCTGTTTGAAGAAGGCAGTGGGCCAATAGGATAAGGTTTTAGCAATGTTGCCCCCCTTGATGATGAAGGGCATTTGGTACTAGAACCTGAAGACATCTTGCAGACCAGAGAAAGGAAGCTGAGAAGTAGAATTATTAAATAATACCTAGTACAATGGAAAGGTCTACCTAGTGAGGATGCCACTTGGGAATATGAACAGATTCTGCAGCATCCTGGTCTGAAACTGCTTGAGGACAAGCAGTCTTAGGAAGGGAGGACTGTCATGTCCCCCCCTAGTGACCTTGGTCACCACTTGGATCCTCCTATCCCTAGGGGTATAAGTTCATAATTAATTGAGTATTTAATTCATGGGGATAAGTTTTTAGGCAAGTACACCCTAGGAAATAATTGATTATTAAGTTATTTAATTAATTATGGAAGCTAGAATTAATGTTGAGAAGTATTTTGGTGTTTTTATTATTTAAATGCTAATAAATGTTTCCAAGTTGGATAATGAAGGCTAGGAGGTTGAATTGGTGATAAATGGATAACCTTGCCCAAGTGGAGAATATTTCAGAAAGGAAAGAAAGTCAGAATGGAAATAGAAACTGACAAAAGCTGGAAAAAGTTGGCAAAAGTAGAAAAGTGGAAAGTAAATGGAATAGAAAGAATCAGGAAAAGCATTCAGAAGATAATTAACAACATCGAGAAAAGCAACTAGGGCGCACTTGCCAATTCTGACTAAAGGAGGTTGATGAAAGAAAGTGGCGAAAGCTCAGATGTTGCCAATCTCAGAGAGGATGTGCCCCACCTCACCCACACATGTGGTTTGGATTTCCAAGCAAGCTATCTCATCTATTTCAGCATGACTCCAACTCCATAAGAGAACTTTTGGTCATTTGCAATTTTGGTTTGAGAGCTCTGAGCCTCTCTAGTTGAGTGTTCTGCCTCCACTGTTTCTCTTGGGTGATGTGCCCCAAGGTCCTATAATCTTCAGTGAGTTTTATGCAGGTATAGCAGGTAGTATTACAACCAGTGACATTCAGTATGGAGCAGCAATGAAGATCTATTGTCATATTGGAGAGGAGGCTTCCATTGGAGGTGTTTTACAGTCAGTTTTTGAGGAGGAAGCACCATATATGAAGATGCATATGGGAAGGTGTTCTTAGAATCTTCTGTGAAGGTTATCAGTGGTTATTTGCAGACATAAGAGGTTTCCATATTCCAGAATATCAATTTCATATCGAACTCCTTCTCTTCTCTCTCTTCTACTCTACTTGCTGTCGGATTGGAGATGATTTTCCTAAGAGAGGAGAACTGATGATCCTGGATCCCATTGAAGGTCATTACATTCAGAATGCAGCAATTTCATTCATCTAACAATTATATGGAGTGATAATTACTTCCATTTCAGATCCACAGTAATTCTCTCCTTCTCTACTCTATTCTCTAGCTCATGTAAGAAGAAAATAGCCTGTGAGGCATTGTGCAATGTAAACCAAGAATTAGAAGTTAAGAGAACTGTTATGAACTCTATATTTGATGTTTAATGGTTATAATAATTCATATAATATATAATACAATCATATTAATAGAGTTTTTATTTCCTTAAGTCAGTTTATCATGAGAAAATCCAAGACTAGCTAGTTTGATGCCTAAATTCGACTAGTTTTTCCATTTTGTCTATAAAATTCATTCTGTGCACTCTTTTGTTAATCCGTAAGTTGGAGAAGGTCCTTGAAACATCCCAGTATCCATAAAAGCCCTCATTTCCATAATTTGGTATCCTTTAGACATTGTTTGGGAAGTTCTGGAAAAGACTAGCTCCACAATCCCGAGAGAGGCCAAAAGCCCCAACTCTCTGTAAACTCTTCCAAGACTGATCATTTATTATTCTGAGCATAACCAAAAACCCATTGAATGTTATAAACCCCGTTATCCCTCCCGATCTAGTTTGTATATGCGGATGTACCCATGAACCATTGTGGTAGGCTTCAGCAGTAGCTGATGTCCGAAACATAAATGGTCTCCGTGCTTTGTACAAAGGATCCAATTTCCCACTGTCTAAGTTGCTGCTGCACACTGTCCCATATAAATTCCAGAATTTAAAGCTCATCTTACCAAACTTAGTTTCAAGTCTCCTTACCCGTCACTAACTTCCTTCTCTGTTCGGTGAATTGATTAAAAATGGACAAGTAAATTTAATTTAAAATTCTAAACTTGAGTTAATATCTGGGTTAAATATTTCCTAGGATATTACAGGTGATTATAAGCCACAGTGCAACTATTGACCAGGCAGGGCCCTCTTCCTTTGGTGGGGTACAACCATTAGCTTTCGGTGGTAGAGGACCATCTGCTAGTGGGGATATATTGACATACCATGAGCCACATATTGAGCCACACATGTGCATGACATGTGGTAAAACCTACTATGGTCGTGGACCAAGACATGGTACCACTATGATGACTTCCGGTCAGGTAAGGACATTGTTAAAACACTAATTTTTTGTTCAAATTATTTTTTTCCATATTGTACACATTAAAAGATTGTTAATACATACAATTTTTTTATCTTGCAGGATCTTGATGCCTCTATAGGGGTTGGTGGTGTACCTGGTGTTGTCATATCTGAGGCGGAAACAACCAACACTAAGGTCATATTTTCAACATGTCACTTTGTTAATACATTTCATTTCGTTAATACATGTTAGTTCATTAATTTGTTAGATGGTCTAATATCTACAATTTTTGAAGTTGCAGGCACCGCATTCTCAACAAGATGTGGGATACATTGATTTGATTGAATTCCCCACAGGTGGCTTCTATGAGTTGTTTAGGAATGTAAGTACATGGTTAATGACTTAATCTTGTTCAAATTATTTGTTTTCTCAGTGTGCTCTGTTATAGATTGCCAATATTTATAATTTTTAAACTTGCAGGTGTTATCTAGCTTTGCAGAGGGAAAGAATTTGCTAGTAGCGATCCCTCCCATGGGGGATATATGTCCCAGGTATAAGTAAGTATTACAAAATGTTAGTTTTTCAATACATCTTATTTCATCAATTTGTGTTCATGTCTAACTATGACAACACTTTATTACTACATGAATCAACGCAAATCAATCGACCATCACTTTGGTTTGGCTCTTCCTGTAATCCAAATGTATAGAAGCATCTTTCCTATACCATATGACCCTCTTCCATAAAAATAGAGGGTGTCCATGATCATGGACCTACTAATTCCACAGTAATGTACATAGCCTTCGATGAAAGTTGTTGGTTAGATTTCAATCCACTCCACAACTTGTTTTTATTAATGTTTTATCTGCATGTTTACAGCATCAGACTGGAGAGTCCTCCATGCTAGACCTTAGTGGGGTTGTTGATGTTGTCGTTAAGGTTTCATGTATAATGGGAACAAGTCACGTATAGGTATCTACTTGAATATTTGTACATGTACAGTTCATTCGTATTGTGTATGCACATGCATGATTTCTAACTATTTTAGCATTTGGTGAATGTAGCCTTAGTCTAGTCCAATAGTGCATGTGACCAAGGTTCATGTCCAACCTACGACTCCTCTCACTACAGATGAAACCTAGTCTCTTGTCATAGAACATGTTTTTTCGGTGAGATGTTCATCAATTACAAAATTGGTTAGTACTTTATCACACATAAATGTTGATAATTGTTGAGCTAATTGACATATGATATTTATGCACGGAGCACCATTACAGAGAGGCTTTCATCTAAGAGGAGGACACCACAAGAATCTATTGCTTGGATGGATTTAGTGAGTGTTTGTTATAAGTAATTGAGTTATATTTTAAATCTCTTAAGTTTGTTAGTGATTCAGTATTAGTTTAGTTATCTGATCAAGAAATATGAACTTTGACTTGCAATCACCAAAGATGCACAACAGTTGTAGACAGAGATAACATGCATGACAGACATGATAAAAAAAAGAGGAAGTTAGAGTTTCAATCTGTAGTCTAAAATAAATATACTTTTTTTTACAAGAAGAAGTTAGAGTTTTGATGTGTGATTGTGGAAATATGTACTTTTGTTTACACATATACTATTGACATTTTTTATACATGTTCATTGACAGGCCATCTAAGGGCCGTCTAATTTTTTATTGTAACTTCCATGATATATTATATATTTTAGATTGTCTCTTCACATCATCATAGTTCAGTCTTATGTGTAATCATACATGTGCAACGAATAATGTCTATATGTGTAATGTTCCCAATTTTTTATAGTTGGGACGATTGCATGGAGATATCAGTTATAACATTGAGAAAAATGCACAATTACACCAATACACATTTACAATGTTCTTGACAACGATCCAATTCGATATACAATGTTAAATTGTATCCACAACAATGAAAATTTACAACATTTTCTTGAGCGTAATCGAATTATATGAAATTGCATGTGAAATCATGTGAGTGACGCACCTAACCCACACATTGTACTAACACACTTAACCTACAAAATACGAAACTAATACAACTAATTGATGTATATAAACTCCTAACCAACATATAAATTTAACAAGTGTGACAAACACACATAGTCTATGCATCTATACTTTCACACACATGTGATTTACTCATGCAACCTATATAAGAAGGTTAAATTTTATTGTGATGAAACTCATATAACAAAATGAACATGGGCATGCACATAATTTTAATGTGGCACTATCCTATTAACATGACCCTTGACCCTTAAATCAATAATCCCTTTATCACAAGCCCCACTCACAACTCACCAACTACACTCAAATCCTTTTTATCGTAACCCACTAACATCGTTAACCCTAACCACGTAATGCATCTCATGTTTCACCATAGTCACATAAGCACCCAATGTACTCAAGTGACACACATAAGGAACAAACCAATCTAACTCATGCACATGAATACCTAACCTACATAAGCACATATTGTACATATTAAAGGATGCATAGAGATGGCAGACCTATGAAACACACTTATTTATCCCACATAGGTGATACTTATATTTTACCTTGACCTTCGCAACCCCTATAACCCTAATCCATATAACACAATACCATTTATGACTAACCCACTACCCCCAAAACCCCCAACACATAACCTACTAATGATCCTAACCCTCACTACCTAAGTCACTTTGCAACATACCTAACACACATAAGCACCCAACACACCTAAGTAATTGACCCAACTAAGTGGAACACATGAGAACCTTACCCACATAAGAATCTATAAAAAATAAAGGATGCACATAGTTGACACACCTAAGTGATTCAACTGTGTGGTCCACATAAATGAATAACTATATACCCCACAAAAATTTACAAATGACTTGAATAGTCATCCAATTCAAATGAAAGAGATTAGCAAGCTCGACAAGATATTTTTTGCAAGTAGATCCTAATAAACTACAAGTACAACTCAAGGAAATTGACAAAGGTAGAAAGTATCAGAGAGATATCATCGATAAAACATCACCTCCCTTTTTTATTTGGAACTTTGAATTGTTAAAAAGGACATTAATTGCTCAAAATACAAATATAGTGGAACACTAAGGACATGTAAAATGATGTGGCACACTAAGTACACATAAATCTATTAAGAGTGTAATGTAGTAGGTTTGAGTGCCACTCTTTGAATGCCTAGTTATACAATCAAAATCAAAATTTTGCAAAATTGAACCCTTTGTGCAAAAAATAAACAGATCCTTACTGAGCAAAACCCTAGATTCCAAAATAATCTTATAAGGAAATATATAGGAAATGGACTCAGAGAAGAGGCATATCCCTAGAATTAATTCGATTTATTGAATCCAAAGGGGTCGACAGATTGTCAATATGAGCCACGGTAATCATTATATTGCCCGTTACAACTCGCACCATAAAGGACTTCAAGGACACACAGTGAATCTGTGAAGAACCTACAATAATTAATTAATGCAAATACACGAGATATCAGAAATAACATAAATCAGAATCACTTTTATATTGATCACGGGCCACTTCGAGGGGGCAACCTCCTTTGAGCAAGCTCAATACAATTAACTTCACAGTGCCTTCATAGTCCTCAACACACACTTATATACTAAGTCTAGGTGCCAATACCATGGGTCAATACCATGTGTCAATACAAACCATGGGCCATTACAAAATATAATCAACAATTATTACGCGTCAAAACCATGGGCCAATACAAACTATGGATCAACAAAACCATGGGTGACTTACAAAGCATATGCTCCAACAACAATAACACAAACTATGGATCAAAAAATACTACGGGAGGACTTACAAAGCATATGCATCCAACAACAATATACTAACAAAGTAAAGACATGGGTTCCTAACATCCCCTCTCCCTTAGAAAAAGATTTGTCCTCAAAGCTTTAGATGTGGAAATTGATGTAGAATCTGAAGGAGTGGGTCCCCTGTAGCATCCTCGGGTTGCATTCCGGGCCACTGGCGCCTTTTGAGTTTCAGGGAGGACTGCATGGAAGGTTGTAGACGAAGAAGAAGCATATCAGTGACGTGAAAATTGTGCACAGAATGGTGTTGATCGGCTTGTTGTTTCAGTCGAATTCTTGCCATGTGAAGATTGTCCTGCAGAATGAGAAGAAGTTGATCACGGTTTCGAAGAATTGAGTCAATTGCCTGAACTGGGGAGCTGCTGAAGGTGTATGGAAGAAGAAGTGGCGGTGCCTGTCCAGAGACTACTTCCTATGGTGTCCTTTTAGATGTGGTACTATACCACTACAGCGCTTCCAGGAAATCCATAGAAATAGTTGTCCAAATCTGTGTAGGGATGGGCAAGGGTTTGAGCAGTCCCGAGGTCATTTCACCCTTGTTGACCTGGAAAGTATCATAGTCAACCATCATCCGTTGAATTGTCATTTTCAATCCTTGCCAAAAGAAGTTACATTGTTCTTGGTCATACGTTTTGAGGAACCTAGAGTGCCCTGCTGATGAAGAAGCATGGAGTTCATAGAAGAGATAGCTCCATTGAACAGATTGCAACCAATTTGGAACAAGCAGAGAAATAGCTGTAAGAGAAACTGGGTCATCAAATGTGAGAGAAGGAGCATCTGCCACCATATTGTCCTTACCCTTCTGGTAAGTGGTCGCATACTCATAACCCATGAGTTGGATAACCCATTTCAGGTGTGCTGGGGAGGAGACCCATTGTTCCAGGAAAGTTTCTAGACTTTGGAGATTAGTCTTGATGCAGAAATAATTCCCCAATAGGGATGGCTGCCACTTATGTACTGCATGCAAAATAGCCATCATCTCCTACTGAGATGTAGATGCGGCAAAATGATTACCGGAAAGGTCTCGTGAAGGTGGCAATCCCACTGGTGCAACAAAGACACCGACATATCTATCCAAGGAAGTAGTGGAGACCGTTGGTGGGTGCATCTGAAGGGAATGGAGCTGAGCAATGACACCGTGTGAATTCTTCTTAAGGATATTTTCCAAGCGATGTGAACTGATGATGCAAAGAGACCCTGGTTGTAAGACCATAAATTTGTGTTGTGTCCCATTGACTGAAAACTGCATCCAAAGTTCATCAAAATCCCATAAGATGGGGCCAAGTGTGCGTAACCATTGAATGCCCAAAACTACATCACATCCACCTAAGGACAAGGAAAACATGTCAAAGTGCAGGTTATAATCTTTCATAGAGATATGCACATCATAACACTTCCCCTTGCAAGGTAAGGTGCCCCCATTGGCAACCATGACTTCAAAGTTGGAACAAGGATGGACAAAACAATCAGCCTGTTTGGCAATCCGAGGGTCAATGAAGTTATGAGTGCTACCAGAATCAATGAGTATGGTAAGAGGGAGCTTCTTGAAGTATCCCCTGACCCGCATTGTTTGTGGGGTGGTGATGCCAATTAGAGCATGGAGAGAGATCTCGGGTGGGTCATCTTGAGATGGGGTGTCAACAGGCGAGTGCTGAATGTCGACCTGAACATCTACTGTATCTGGAGCTTCTTCACCAAGTTCTGAGGCAGGCGGAGAATCCACATCCAAGAGATAGATCTTTTGTTGAACACATATATGTCCCCAAGTTAATTTCTCATCACAATTATAACAAATCCCTTTTTCTCGGCGTGCCTGCATCTCTGTTTCAGACAAATGCTTGATAGGAGTTGTTCGAGGAGCAGGCATGATGGGAGGTCGTTGGGAACCCATATTTTTGAAGGGAGCAAAGGTGGGTTTGGAGCGTTGTTGAGTTGCGATCTTGTCCTCTGCCAACTTAGCCAACCCTAGGACTTCCATCATTGTGTTGGGAGAGAACATTTTGACTTCTGAGCGGATTTCATCCTTGAGACCACTAATAAAACAACTCCTGTAGAATTCATCAAATAATCCTTTTGTGTGATTGGCCAGTTTCTCAAATTCTGTCTGATACTCTCTCACTGTGCCAATTTGGTGAAGTTTAGTGAGTGCTCCTGTGAAGTCATCAAAAGCACTAGGACCAAATCGTGGCAAAAGGAGTTGGCAAAAATCTGTCCAGTTTGGCTCGGGATGAGCTTTGATGTACCAACGGTACCATTGAAGGGATTCCTATTCCAAATGAAAGGATGCAAGTGGAAATTTTTGGACATCAAAAGTATTATGCAGACTGAAATATTGTTCTTCTCGGTATATCGATCCAGTCGGATCAGTACCATTGAAGCGAGGAAAATCAAGCTTCGGCCCACGAAAAATTGTTGGACGAAGAGAACGCAGTGGCTGTAGAATATTCTGGTTATCGGTTATTATTCATGGTTGAATGCTGAAGATGGAGGCTGAGAAATTTTTCATCTAGATCTTGGAGTTTGGTTTGGATGGCTGTAAGTCCTTCCTCCATGGTTTTTGCTCACGTGCGAGTGACAACCATAACTAGGAATTTTTTATCTTTTTTTTGTGAGGGGGGGAATGGATAGAAAAACACAAACACAAGCTTATTTAGTAAGGGTAAATTTGGATTTGGGAAAAACTCGGAGGGGTAATTGGGGTTTGACTAGGTTTTCGACACTTTCTGAGGGACAGAGAAGCAAAAAATGGGGATTTCAGAAGCGGGAACTCTATTGTAAAATTTGAAGGCAATCAGGTGAAAATTGAAGAAGTTATGGCAAACCCTAAAAATAGACAAATGTGGGATTTCTAGTCTTGGGAAGTGGAATTTGGGATAGGGTATTTAGGAATGAAATATGTAGAATGGGATTGCAAGGATGTTAGTGAAGTTTCAGGGAAAACAGAGTTGAAACAAGGGAGATATGGCCAAAAAAAAGAATTGTATACTATTTTTTTTTTCCAGAAATGGATCGGCAACAGCGGCACGGAAGGGATCCACAATAGATGGATCTACAACGGCGTGGAAGGGATCAAAAATGGTGAATGGATCTGGAACGACTTTAAAAATAGATCTAAAACGGCTGGATCTGGAGCGGAAGTGATTGGAAACAGTTCAGCTGAAAATAGATATGGACCCCTGGTATGTACGGCCTCCTAATAGTTCAAGTGTTTCACTCGGCCACCAATGTTGTCTAACGGCTTGTGCATTGGGGCAATACCCCTCACTCCATGGCTCAGGGAAAACTGATAACCGCTTTGCCACAAACGACAACTCTTGGTTTACCTCACGGGTGGGAACTAGTCAATCAGGTAGGGGTCGTTGACCTTTTCGCTGGCAGGTCCTCTCAATGGGCCAGCTACTTTGGGGTTCCTGTGGTACTCCTCACAATGATTTTTAGGGATTATGCCCAAGCACTTCCCATAGTTAAGCGGATAGGGATTATTCCCAAATCCGAAGCTGCAACAGATGCGAAAAAAATTTGGCAGAAATTCCACCCAACGAGCCCAAGAAAGTGCTCTGATACCAAATGTGAAGAACCTGCAATAATTAATTAATGCAAATACATGAGATATCAGAAATAACAGAACTCAGAATCACTTTTATATTGATCACGGGCCACTTCGAGGGGGAAACCTCCTTTGAGCAAGCTCAATACAATTAACTTCACGGTGCCTTATAGGCCTCAACATGCACTTATATACTAATTCTAGATGCCAATACCATGGGTCAATACCATGTGTCAATACAAACCATGAGCCAATACAAAATATAGATCAACAATTATTACGGGTCAAAACCATGGGCCAATACAAACTATGGATCAACAAAACTATGGGCGACTTACAAAGCATATGCACCAACAACAATAACACAAACTATGGATCAACAAATACTACAGGACGACTTACAAAGCATATGCATCCAACAACAATATACTAACAAAGTAAAGACATGGGTTCCTAACAGAATCCCTACAGGGGGCATATAATTGCAACCGTGCAACAAAACTGGGTTCCAGGAGGTCCTACAAGTGTGGCTAGGAAGGTTCCACATGGGAACACTAGCCAAAAGTTATCAGTCGAGGAATTTGCAAAGCTGACCCCTATGCGCAAAAATTGCAAAGTCCGTTATTGAGCAAAACCCTAGTTTCCAAAATCGACCTAAAAGATAATTTTGTGCCATGGCCCTAGAGGAGAGGGGAACCCTTGGAAATATCTTGATGTCCTGAAACCAATGGATTCAACGATTCATTGATCTGATCCATGGTCACCATTCTATGCATCGTTACAACTCTCACCCCAAAGGATTTCAGGGACAAAGGTTGAATCCCTACTGGGGGCATAGAATTCCAACTATGCTATAAAACAGGATTCTGTGAAGTCATGCAAGTGTGTCGAGTTAGGTTCCACATGGGAACACTAGAAACAATTTCTTGGTCGATTAATTTGCAAATTTGACCCCTATGTGCAAGAATTGAAAAGTCCCTTATTGAGAAAAATCCTAGTTTCCAAAATCGACCTAAAAGATTATCTATTTTCCATGGACCTAGAGGAAAGGGGAAACCCTGGCACTATCCCAATGTCCTAGATCCAATAGAGTCAATGGTTTGTTAATCCAATCCATGGTCATCATTATGTGGCCCGTTACAACTCACACTCTAAAGGCTTTCAGGGATACACAGTGAATCCCTATTGGGGGAATAGAATTCCAACCGTTCAACAAGACTGGATTCAGGGAGGTCCTCCAAGTGTGTCTAGGTAGGTTACACATGGGAACACTAGCCACAAGTTCTAAGTCATAGAATTTGAAAATTTGACCCCTATCTACAAAATTTTCAAAGTCCCTTACTGATCAAAACCTTAGTCTCCAAAATCGACCTAAAAAATTATCTCTGTGCCATGGGCCCATAGGAGAGGAGAACCCCTCGAACTATCATGATGTCCTGAATCTAATAGATTTGATGGTTCATCGATCCCATCCATGATCACCACTCTATGGCCCATTATAACTTGCACCCTAAAGGCTTTCAGGGATACCTGTTGAATCCCTAACGAGGGCATAGAATTCCAACCGTGCAACAAAAATGGGTTCCAAGATGTCCTACAAGTGTGTCTAGGTAGGTTCCACATGGGAACACTATCCACATTTTCTTGATCAAGGAACTTGCATAGTTGACCCCTATGTGAAAAACTTGCGAAGTCCCTTGTTGATCAAAACCTTAGTTTCCAAAATCGACCCAAAATATGATCTATGTGCCATGGACCCAGAAGAGAGGGGCACCCATGGAACTATCCCAATGTCCTAAATCCAATGAGGTCGATGGTTCATCGATATGATCCATTATCACCATTCTATGGCCCATTACAACTCGCACTGAGAAGCAGAAATGAGTTATGTCAATGCGACCACATAAACAAGAAAACACATCTGTGGGAGCTGACAGGACCTCGGTATGCTTATTGGTTTGTATTTTTACCCCCCAATGCAAGAATTCCCGTGTTCCTCTGAGCAAAACCCTATTGTCCTATCCGTCCTAAAAAAAGGTGCCTCTGGCCATGGGACTTTCAACAGTCAGTCACCCGCACCTATAATATGATGCCAGGAATCCGACAGAATCGTTTGCTCCACGATTCGATCAACATTTTTGTTCTATGTATGTTAGCTAGTAGCTTCACGTATCCATTTATGGACACATGGAAAATTGGAAAAAAATATCCAACCATGTGTTGGCCCGGTTTTGCAACCAGGCTTAGTGCTATGGGCACCTGCTAACTAGTAGCATTAGTTTCAATAGAAATAAATAACAATAAACTAATTAAACAAGACTATTCATGGATCTAAGCAAAGATATTAAGCAAATAACAAAAATAATTTAAAATCAAGAACAAGAATCATGTAAGAATAAAGAATTTGTATTGAAAGAATGGGCAAGCAAGTGCTTGCGGAATCAATACCTCTAACGGTGAGGTTGAATGGCTCCAAGGATGAGCAACTCCAATCTCCAATGGTCTCTTCTCCAATGTGGTTTGCAATGGCTAAAATGCTCAGGGGAGATTTCAGCAGCATAAGGATGAGATAATGGATGGATGTGAAATGAGGAGCCCCTACCACCTTTTTATAGGTTTTGGTGGTGGGAAATACCATTTGTGGTTTTGTGGAAACCAAATGGTATTGACCAACATGGTTTAGGTACTTTTCCCTCCTTTTTCCTTTTTTGAATAAAAATAATATTTTAATTCCCTTTTTAATATTTTTGGGAATTTGGACCCTTTTTGAGGGTTTTTTATGCTTTTTTGGGAAAAATAATCTTTTTTAATGGAAAAAGGGGTGTACTAAGGTCTTTTGGTGACCTTTTGTTGGTTTCAGAGGCTCAGATGGTGGAAAAGTGGACAAATGGGTCATGTGAGTAAGGGAATGAGCTAGTGAGCACTTTTTAGGTGTTAACAGATTGCCCCCTGATGTGTGAGGGCAGGAGCTCATCGTATGGCCGATAGACATCATAGTTCTTTTGTCCTTTTTTCTGGGGTTTAGGGGAGAGAAGAGACCGGTTGGAGACTAGAGCCACGGCCCTTGGAAGCTGCAAAAAACAAAAAATATTACATGGCCTCAATATGAATGAGGTATAATCTCTGATAAAGGACGAGGTGGGCATTCCCATGCTCGTATCAAGACATATACAAAACAATTAGTCCCAAGAAGGGGGATCTAATACGTAAAGAAATATACCATTACATCATAATGGTCCAGAGGGGACATTATTGTGGGATATACTCATGATCATGGTTGATCTCAATAACTGACACACTGGAATAACTGTTGAACTGCTGAAACTGAAGGTGTCCAACATCTGTATGGACTCAATGACTGTGAGCCATCTGGAATACTCTCGCCATACGCAACCCGGATATCTATAGAAAAAATGTAACTGGTTGTATCCATAGGTAGACTCTCAAATGTGGAGGAGTCAGGTGGTATCCGGGGTCTTCGACTAATAACTGAACGGACCAATACCCTGTGCGAGTCTCAATGATGCGATCAAGGTGTTGAAGTCGAGCATGTGAGAAACAACCATTCGGAGAGGCACTGAGGATTCCTCTCGAAATGATTCGTAGGCACTCATCATAAATGGTAATGAGTCCAAGACACAGGGACCTCTAGGTCTATCCTCTGGAATCAATGTGGTTGTCGTCGACAGAGGGAGACCAGCAACTAAGAAGGCAATGATGTTTCCTTGATAGGAGCACGAGGTGTAGAACTGAAGTGATGTAGTACTGATGGTAGGGCTGACATACTTGTGGGGATGGGAAATAACTGGGTCAAAAAATGGGTAGACTCAAACTTCCTTTGTTCAGAGCATGATGACATGGTTGACCTGGCAGCGTAGGAAACTGACTTGTAGGTGTGGGGATCATTGCTTTGACTGATTGGTATATATTGACTCTGGGGGGGGAGGACGAGCTGAGAGGTGTCGTCGAGGAATTATCAAGGTGACATACTGGAGAATACTCTGAACAAAGGAGACCGAAATGGGGAAGTTGCCTAAATGAGTAGATATGATTTGTCGTGGCGCCAAGAGGCACCATTGATTCCTTCTTCGTAGTTTTAATGAGCTCCAAGAAGGGATAAAAGTGTGCTCTGAAATGGTACGGTCCTGTGGATTTTGTGAGCTCAGGACGGCGCATGCTCATGGTTGCTTTCATGTTTAGAGAGTCTGAAAACGGTAAGTGGACTCTGTTGGTGTTTCTTTTTCGTAAGTTTAGTCTCCAAGGCCCGAAAAAGCATAAAATGATGCGGATGGAGTACTCTTCTAGCCGATGTGACTAGAGTATACCTTTTTCGTAATTAGTCTACGAGGTCCGGAAAAGGGATAAACTTATACCTGGTAGACGCCCTTTCAGATACGTTTAGCGAGCATGAAAGGAAGCAAGATTGCTCGGCGATCTTTTCATTGTTTTAGGAGTCAGAAAAGAGCTTAACAGAAACTCCCTAAGTGCCTTTTTCATAAACAGGGATTGTTCGGCCCGAAAAAGGGGTAAAATTATACCGAACAAACATGGATTGATGAGGTCGAGAAAAGGTCTCAAGCGTCGTCATCAGTGCGGAAAACTGGATCCTGTGACATAAGGATTGTCGAAAACGGAGAACGGCCGATGTGGCACGCAAATCGAGGTGACGAGGGGGCGTGGAAAAAATGCCCGAAAAATCTAAAGGTGAGAGCGAGAAATGATCTCAAGCATCATCACGAGCGCGGAAAATTGAATCCGGCGATATAAGGCACGTCGAGAACGGAGAACGGCCGATGTGGCACGCAAACCGAGGCGACGAGGGGGGCATGGAAAAAATGCCCGAAAAATCTAAAGGTGAGAGCGAGAAATGATCTCAAGCAACATCACAAGCTCGGAAAAATGAATCCGATGATATCAAATATATCAAAAATGGAGAGCAGCTGAAGTGGTACGCAAACTGGGGCGACAAGGTGTCGGGACACAATGTTGATATTGGTCCTAGTGAGAGCGAGAAATGATCTCAAGCATCATCACGGGCACGGAAATATGGTGCGAAAAACGGAGGTCATAAGGACTCCGGAATGGTTAAAGGAAAGAACTAGGTTAAAAAATGGCTACAAATAAAGGTGATCCCACCAAGCGAAGGATGCAGTGGTGGGGAGAAATGATGACCCGTGGGGGCAAAATACTAAGTGTATCAAATCAACTGAAATATACACGTGACACATGACCTCAAAAATGGTTGAGATCACGAATATGAAAAATTGAGCAGGGTTAATGACCTGCCCCCATGCTATGTGCATGGGGTTTGTGATTGTGGATCACATATGTGTTGGTTCGAACGATGGGCTCATTGAGGTGTTGAGATAGAGATGATGGGGAAGGTTCAAAATGATTGATCATGCCCCCTATCCCGGGGTCGAGGTAATCTATTATGCCCCCTAACTCAGAGGTGTCAATGTGGTGCAGATGTTGTCTCAGAGAGAGATCAATAGGGCATTGAGCAACTGCTGGCGGGGTGTTATACCATGAGGCTGTGGGTCGTGGTGGCATACTGAAGTGATGATATGATGATGGGGGGATGCCCCCAGTATCTCCGACGAGGATCACGATGATGATGAGTAGGCAAGATTTTGGGCCTGCCCCCATGTTGTGGACATGTGGTTTCCTGGTCGATTTGAAAGGGTTGAACCTGTGTGTCAAAGGGATCAATGGAAGGGGCCGAGCGGACAGAGGGGTATCCAGTGGAGATCGTATAAATGGCAGGGTCAAGGCCAGGCATTTCGGTATCTAACCAAGTAAAGACATCAGTGAATTCTTGGAATAGTTGTTGGTATTCTCCGATCTCATGCTCACTGTGGGAGGTTCCTAATGTGATGGTATGAAGGGTACCAAGCGGGTCATAGATGTCAATGTGGATGACGGGAGAAATATCGGCCATGGGATCCGTTAACCAGTCGATCTTAGTTGGAAGGAAAACCTTGGACTCAACCACGGATTGGGTAGTGGTGGTGGATGAAGTCTCTTCCGGGAGGAAGTATGGACGATGGTGCATGTCTTCCCTGGGATAATCAAAGGGAGTAGGAGTCTCGAGAACCTCTTCATCATTGCGGGAGCTTTGAGTGGTCAAATCGAGTGATGAGGTAGTGGTAGTCGAAGAGATCATGTAGATGGTGTTAATCTCTCTGGATGAGGATGATGCGGGAGGGTAGATCTCCTCGATAGTAGGGGGTTCCGTCTCTAGGTCCAAATTGTTCATCTCGTAGAGAGCTGCTCTGTAGTCTGGGATGTCAGGACAGTTGTGGGAGTAGTGGCCGTAAATACCGCATATCGCACATGGGTGGTTGGTACGCAGTGATTTATCACGAGGCATAGGGTTTGGATCTAGTTTGACCACCGGGATGTTGGGGTCGTCGTCCAACATTTGCATGTGTTCCTGCAATGCAGGTAACTGTGGACACTGATGGGTTGGATGGCCTAACTCATCACACAGCGAGCATTTTGGAGGAGCACGGAATACGGGGGAAGGGTTAACTGCCTTGGGTGGGGGTACCGCAGTGTATGGTTGTGGGCCTCTGCCCCCAGTGGGCCTGATGAGTGGAGGGGGATTCGTCGATGACGAAGGAGTAGTGATACCGGGAGGTGGTTGGGTAGAAGTAACAATGGGTTGCACCGGTTGCAAGATGACATTTGGTGTCGCCGGTGGAACTGGAGGCGAAATATACCACACGAGTAATCCCAATGTTAACCCGGGTAGACTAAGGGTAGCCATAACCGGAGCGCTTACTACACCTGAAGGAGGAAATAGAAAGGGGATTGTGTGGATGGGTGTAACCCCCATGTGACTAGGGACCAATGGTGGTTTCGGGAACAAAGGTGGTTGATTACCGGGTTGTTGTGTATTCTGTGAAAGAGTACAGAGGTTTGCGACGTGGGTCTCCGGTGACGGTGGTGGAATGGCCTGGAATGTAGAGGTCATTGGTGTGTCTGAGTAGAGTCCGGGTCCCACAGAAGACACAAAGGAGGTAATTGCACTAGAAGCGGGTTGTTCAATCATGGGAAGAACATTTTCGGGTGCTACCGGGGCATTGGGATCATAGTAGGTGAGTTGGTCGATTTTGACCACGCGTCCCTCATGGGGGAACATCATGGTACGAAAAACGGAGGAGGCGACCGCTTTCATGGCGTACATGTAACTACGGCCAAGTAAAAGGTTATAATCGAGCTGGGCGTTAATGACCTCTATGTCAATGAGCACAGTTTTCCCACCCAATTGGACGGGGACCTTGGGTAGCAAACCTTGAGGTTGAGCTAACCGGCCGTCGTAGGCCCGCAATGCTGTGGTGGATTGCTGGAGAGTAGGGGATCCCAACTTCTGCCAAACAAATGTGGACATGACGCATGTGGAGGCACCCTCGTCGATGATACATTGATGGATGACAAGATTCCGAATAGAAACAGAAACTTGGACTGTTATGGTGGAAGGCAGACATGGTTCAGACTGGTCTAAATCAAAGGTCATCAATTTCGAATCATTTGGGTCGATCGCCCCAATGGCGGAAAGTAAAGTCTTGCGCTGCGTAGGACAGTTTTTTAACACTTCTAACGCAGACATGGTTGCGGGAGATTGAGCTAAGTCATCTACAATGTTGTAATTGGACGCAGCCCGTGCATTGGGGTTGTTGTTGATTCGGAGAAGGGGGAAGCGAGGTGCTTTAGAAGCGCCATCGAGTGGAACCTGAGGTATACGCAATGTCTGATCAGTGGGATGAGCATTAGTATCCTTTTTGGCAGGGGGGGCTTCAGAAGTCGGTCCGTATTGGTTCCGATGGGTTTGGATATTGACGTCGGCAGTGGACATCATCAATAAGTGGTGGGTGCCTGAATCAAACATGGGTTGGTCAGGAGCTGCGTAAGTAATTTGTTGTGGTTGCACGTTGCCTTGTGGGGGGGCTAACGGCTGAGTGTTCACCACTCCTTTTGTTGGAAAAGGGTTTTGTAATACCAAAGGCTGTTGTGGAGGTGGTGGGGGGTTGGGTGGCGGCTGAGGAGCCGCCTGCCCTTGACGATGGGCGTCATTTGTCCATAGTTGTCGAGCTCGCTCCAGATGTGGGCAAGCGTGGGTATAGTGGCCATAGACACTGCAAATGGAACAAGGATGGTTTGTTCGTAAATTAGCATTTTTGGCTTGCTTAGGTGGTCGATCAGGATTCTGATGAGCAGGCGCCGCGTTATTGTTTTGCGGAGGATGGGTAGGTTGTGGAGCTTGGTTACGGTTTTGATTGTTTCCACGGTTGCGTCCTCTTCCGCGGTTTGGTTGCCCACCCTGGTTGCGTTGGTTATTTTGGTATTGGGGCTGATGTTGTTGTGCGTACACATGCCCTTGAGCATTGGGGGGATTTTGAGGAGCCGCAGGTGCGGGAGCAGGTTGCGGTGGATAGTATGCAGGTGGAGCTGGAGGTGGTCCAGTTGCCTGTTGGGGTTGTTGGTACCCCTGAGCTGGTGGAGGTGTGAGGTTAGCTGGTGCAACCGGTTGTGGGTAATGCATGGGCTGTTGTGGGAACTGCATGGGGGTCTGTACCGTAGGTTGAGCATAGTATGTAGGAGGTACATATGCTGATGGCGCTTGGCCATAACAATGTTTTGGACAAGAGGGTCCATGAACGTGATGGGTCTGGTTTGTTGGAGCATAAGAAGTTGTCGCTCCGGAACTAGATGTAGCCCTAGAAAGGTCTGGGGCAGGCATGTTGCTCACCATACTGAAAGGTTTTGCTTGCGGTGTAATTTGGCCAATAATGCCATCAGCGGCATGTGATGCCCCCGGTGTGTCACCGCGTGTAGAGTCGCCTCGTGGGGCGTCCGGTATGATCGTGTATAGGTAACCCGACTGGGCGTAGATGAGATCAAACTGTTGGGATTTGAGGATGGCCTCTTCTTCAGACTGGGGTCTTTCAGATGCTACATCCTTCGCAATGAGAGGAAGGAGGGATTTTAGAAACCAATCTAGGAATATTCGGTCGTCTAATTTTATTTTGCATAGGCTTCGGCGCCGACGCCAATCATGAATATGGTCAGTGATATGCGTGGCCGTGTTCTGTCTGCAAGACAGTAGGATCTCGACGCCCGCATCATAGCGGATAGGTAACTGAAAGAACTATAGGAAGGTCGAGGCAAGGGAGGTAAATGTGGAATGCGTCCCATGGGGTTTCTCGATATACCATTTGGCTGCAGAGCCAGTGAAGGTGCGTTGTAAAAGCCGGAGGCGGATTGAGTCGTCCACTATGGAGTTGGAGGAACACCATAAATGGAAGGACATGATGTGGTTCTGGGGGTCTTCACCTGCTTTGCCCTCAAATTTAGGGATGTCTGAGGGGAGTTTGGTGGGCATGTGAGGCCACGCAGGATCATGTCTGATGGGGTCATTTGTGAGCCTAGCTAAGTCTCGCAGGTTCAGACTCGCCATGCATGGTAGACTAGCAGATGTGGTGACTGGAACTGGGATATGCCTAGCCATTGTGGTATGGTGTAGGGGTCCAGTAGTGCCTAAAGGTATGCTAGGTATGGAGGGTATGTGCCCTCCAATAGGTGTATTCTGGTATGGGTTAGCGCTTCCAAGTGCAACATGGGTTACACTTGGGTTAGGAATCGCACTAGGGATTCCCGGGATAGCACTCCCAAGTGCAACATGGGTTGCACTTGGGTTGGGAATCGCACTAGGGATTCCTGGGATGGGGTTTGTGGAAACCAAAGGGGGTATGACCCCCATGTTGGGTATACCCATGACAGGTGGTGGCCCTGTGTTAGGCATTCCTAAATGTGGAGTGTTACCCATATTGGGCATACCCAGGGGGGTGGTTGTTGCCGTGGATGGTACGACAGCAGAAGGGTCTGTGGATGTCTGACCTATGGTAGTTGTAAATAGTGGATCAAATGGTGTTCCAGACATAATGGTGGTTGGTGGTAACTTTGTGGGGTTTTCGGATTCTACCTCCAAATCAAAGGTGAAGTGAGGTATGTCAGAATCGGATGACTGTCTAATTGATTGACGATGTGTCGAATCAAGGGATAAGGCTCTGCGTCCGTGACGTGGAGAGCCAAGTGGACTAAACTCTGGGAGTTCTCCCTGTAGACGACGAGAGCGTCTAAAATTCTCAATGGTGAGAATATGTGTTTAGGTAAAACATTTGTTTAAGTATCAGGTGGTGATATATATATATAAAAGACTCAAAACCCTAATGCAACCAAGGGTGCAAGAAGGGGAGTGAAAAAAGAAGGCTCTCAAGCCAAAAAATCAATCCTCAAAAAGGGCACTTATTCTAGCAGCTGTGCTACAATAAGTGGAGGAATGCAACAACTGGTCAGAATACCAACATGCAAACGGCTCCTAGAAAAAATAGGTGTAACTAGACCACGGGTAGGTTGAAATCATGCAAACACCTAATCTAAAAGTATTGTGACTCAAACAGACGATATCCTCTGCAAGGTGATGAAATCCAAGGCAGACAATATGAATGTTGAGACAACGGCTAGATATCCCCCTACCGGGAGGGACACCGGGTAATCAATCCTAAAGACAGGCTACTAGGATACTCCGTTCATGACGCGTCGAGAAAAGGTAAATCTGCCGTTTGGTCCTTTGATCGCAATATCCCAATACAGGGATATCCCGAGAACTGCGAATGGTAGCCCTTCGGTTACTGAATGGATTTCGGTATTCCACTCAGGCTTCCGGAACCATCCTCGCGACTTCAACCCTCCTAGGGGAGAGGCCTTCCCACAAACCGGTTGTGACCGCGCCAAAAAGTACTAAGAGATTTTAGCTCCCTAATTGGACAACTTCTATGTCTCAGATGTAATAATTGAGGGGTGTTATTGGAACACCTATCCCCCCAATACTACCTAGCTACAAGAATTCTTTTAGTGTTCCCCAAGTGGGGTTAAAAGTGTGTTCAAATTAGGGTACGTTTTAAGGCTTAGTTCAATTAAGTGATCGTGTGAGTGCACGTGAGGTGTTGTAAACTGAACTTGAAAAAATTAAATGCTTTATAGGAAATTTTCAAAAAATAAAGGATTTTTCGAAAATAAAAAGCAAATATTTATGATTTTTTCACTAAAAGGAATTTAAATGCTTTTCAAAAAATAACTCAAAAAACAATGGATTTTTTGGAATTATGAAAGCAAATAATAAACTTCTTTTAAAAGAAATAAATGGATTTCTTTGTTCAAGAAAATTGCTAAGGGCAAGATGTTAAAGAAGTAAACAGGAAAAAATTTGAATCTAGATG
The DNA here is from genome assembly GCA_027924585.1 of Larix kaempferi. Lineage (NCBI taxonomy): Eukaryota > Viridiplantae > Streptophyta > Pinopsida > Pinales > Pinaceae > Larix > Larix kaempferi. The sequence goes on along the minus strand of BSBM01000310.1, from coordinate 3,384,165 downwards.
AAAATGCAAAATGAGTCTTTCTTTCACTTTCCTAAAAAATTTTAAAAAGATTTCTAGATATGCACTTTAAATAGTAAATTTTTTTTCAAAGCTGTCAAATATGCAGAATTTAATACTGTAAAAAATGTGCTATGGGCAGAAAGTACAGTAAAAAAAAATTTCAAAATCGGGATGGCCGAATGAAAAATTCAGCCGCGCGGGTTTTGGCCGCACAGTCGCGATGGACCGCGCGGGTTTTGGCCGCACAGTCGCGATGGACCGCGCGGGTTTTAGCCGCACAGTCGCGATGGACCGCGCGGGTTTTAGCCGCACAGTCGCGATGGGCAGCGCGGAAATTGGTCGCGAAGCCGCGGTGTGCAGCGCGGAAAAACGCAGAAAAGTCGCGATGGACCGCGTGACTGTCTGGCAAAAATCCGCGATGGACCGCGCGGAAAAACGCAGAAAAGTCGCAATGGACAGCGCGACTGTCTGGCAAAAAACCGCGAGGCGGAAGTCGTGCACGGAAACCGAGAAACGAACCCGAAAATTGAAAATTTTGGGCTGTTTATGGGGCCAAAACTCAGAGCAGCAATGGATCTGCTGTCTAAGATGGCAGATCTATGGATCTAAAGGTTAAAAACTCATAAAAAACTAAGATTAAAGGCAAAACTAGAGATCTATAGTTCAAACCAAAGCGGAGTCGCCAAAAACTGTTGGCCCGGTTTTGCAACCAGGCTTAGTGCTATGGGCACCTGCTAACTAGTAGCAACAGTTTCAATAGAAATAAATAACAATAAACTAATTAAACAAGACTATTCATGGATCTAAGCAAAGATATTAAGCAAATAACAAAAATAATTTAAAATCAAGAACAAGAATCATGTAAGAATAAAGAATTTGTATTGAAAGAATGGGCAAGCAAGTGCTTGCGGAATCAATACCTCTAATGGTGAGGTTGAATGGCTCCAAGGATGAGCAACTCCAATATCCAATGGTCTCTTCTCCAATGTGGTTTGCAATGGCTAAAATGCTCAGGGGAGATTTCAGCAGCATAAGGATGAGATAATGCATGGATGTGAAATGAGGAGCCCCTACCACCTTTTTATAGGTTTTGGTGGTGGGAAATACCATTTGTGGTTTTGTGGAAACCAAATGGTATTGACCAACATGGTTTAGGTACTTTTCCCTCCTTTTTCCTTTTTTGAATAAAAATAATATTTGAATTCCCTTTTTAATATTTTTGGGAATTTGGACCCTTTTTGAGGGTTTTTTATGCTTTTTTGGAAAAAATAATCTTTTTAAATGGAAAAAGGGGTGTACTAAGGTCTTTTGGTGACCTTTTGTTGGTTTCAGAGGCTCAGATGGTGGAAAAGTGGACAAATGGGTCATGTGAGTAAGGGAATGAGCTAGTGAGCACTTTTTAGGTGTTAACACCATGCTAAGGGTTGGTGTGGCCCTGGCCGAGTGCATGTGATCCCCGAGTGATTTTGGCAACTTAGATGCCCCTTAGATTCCCTAGGTATGGCCACTCTGACAAGTTAGAGAGATTCGTGCAAAAAAAAGGTATTAATTTTCTTTAATATGGTTTATATTTAGTTAATAATTTACAAACTCACTCTTTGCAACTTAAAGACTATTACTTCATAAAAAAAATTAAATTGAAGCTTTATGATTAACTCAAGCAATCATGAGTCATATATGAGGTCTCTTCCCCAAAATTTGGGGGGGGTCATGGCTTCAAATTTCTCGATCCCCTCATCAAGGTTCCATGGTATACTCCACTTCCCATCCATGAAAATGCTTGAAATTTTTTCCATAAAAGTTTCCTTGAAAAAAAATTAAATTGAAAAAAATACAACAAAATAATAAAGATGATTATACTCATATATTGAAAGGGTAATTGTTACCATCCCTTCAAGTTATTAATGAATTGAATTGATAATTTTCATATGTATCCTCCAATCACATTAAATGAAAAAAGAGTGTGATAATTAACTCATTAGCCAATAATGAAGTTGATCTAGTGATCTACAGTGGGGTTCAAGGCAAGCTTGGTGTTTTGAAGATCTCCAAGTTTGGTAGATCCCATTGAGTTCAAAGGGAGATTAAAATTGATGTTCAAATTTTTAGAAAAATCAAACTTATATATTCCCATTACCCTTAGGTTTTTTAATAATAACAGAAATAATCTAATTCAAGGTTATATTCTAGCTAGATGTCAAATATAGATTTTGAGACATTCAAGATTTAACATTATCTATAGTTTTATTATTATTTTTATATTATTTTTGAACCTAACATCAAGTGGTGGCATCTTAATGACTTTTAAACTAAAGATTAAGTAGTGATTTTTTAAAGAAAATAATTTAATGTACATATGGTGCAAATACGAAGTAGGGAGGATTATTGAGGATTTTAGCGAGAAGCATGTATAATTTGTTCGATCCTGTAGACTCCAATTTGTGAAATAGTGAAATTGAATAATTGATATTAGTGATTGGTCAATGATAGTTAGTGGCTACAAAATAGGGTTTCTGGGATTTTGAATAAAAACTAGGCTCTAGGCTACAAACTAGGGTTTCTACGGTTTAGAATTCAAATTAGGGTTTATGCTACAAACTAGGGTTTATAGGCTTTGTTCTAGGGTTTTTAGGATAGGATTTATAGGCTAGGATTTCTAGGATACATGTTTAGAATAAAAAATAGGGTTTCGTGTACTCTTGTGCCTATTTGTAGCACAATGGTTTAGATAGAAATGTATGCCCATGAATATATGAAGTTTTTTGGGCATGCATATATAGTTGCAACATGATTTTTTTTGGAATCTTGTGCATATTTGTGCACAATGGTTTGGATTCAAATGGATGCACATGAATGTACAAACTTGGGTGTTTTGGACTCTTCTACATATTTGTAGCATAATGGTTTGGATTCAAATGGTGATGGAGGTTTGTAAGGATAGAGTTTTGTGCCAATAACTAATTTTGTATAATGGTATACAATCTGAACTAGTCTATAATCTTCAAATACATACCCTTTTCTAATTTTTGAGTGGAAAACCTGGTTCAAATATTCTCCTTTGAAAACCATCAACCCAATCAGAAAATTATTGACCTCAGAGACACTTAATGAGACATTGAGGGTCTTCTTCACCTCCACGCAACGTGCCATCCAATAGTTAGTGCGCCATGCATTGTGTCTTCTGGAAACCACTGCGTATATGTGCTTTGCAAAAAATATAGTGGCAACATTTGAGTCAAGTAACTAGACACATCTAGTTGTCAAAATTTTCAAAATATTAATTGAACTTGGTTGTACGATATCTGATATGTGGTCATAGTCTGGTGAAATACTTGATTGGTCCTCCTCCAACTATTATAGTTTTGTATCTATACATCGACCAATGGGGAGCGATACACGGTCCCAACTCTTAACCTAATCTGTGGATTGACATTTGTCCCATTCACCACCACTACATGGAGAACAAAAACAAGTGAGTTTCCTTGTCCACATTTCAAGTATAGCATTTTCCAACGCTCTAACTAAATGAAATGCACGATTTCCATGGATGGTCTTGCACTCATATAGCTATAATCAATGTACATCGACCACCTCCCAAAAATTTCTATGTACATGTGCTTTCTTGGTTAACTGATCTTCCTTCCTTCTTGCTCCCTCCACCATGAAACAATGGTCTTTGTATCTTGGATGAGAGATACAGTTGTGAACTTCATTTCTTTCCTACGTAATGCAGTCTTGATGCACACACCTACTCCATCATGTTCACCTTTTCCATGTCCAGTCTCAAAATAATTCCAAATATGTGGCACCTCGTGCCTTTTGTGGAGCATGTACACAACCATTGTAAGACACAAGCATTTTTTAATTTTCCTGCATAACCGTTAGACCAAATCCAATGGTGTTCCATTTGTATACTATTATCCTTCAAGTGATTATAGAACATTTGAAAAATGTGTTATGCAAAATCCATGTCATGACACTTGCCATCACTTATGTAGAAGTGATACTCCTTCAATATAACTGTATTGTCTTCAGTACTATCTATCCCATGTTTATAGGTGATATGGACCATTATGCTAACCTGGTCTGAGTGATAGTATTGACTCTGAATCTTGTTTTGCAGTTAAAGAGTGTAGTTTTCCACAAAATTGACCAATGATAAGATTAGATGACACTGGCAGCAATGTAGCTCAGCATTCCTACACAAGAGTTTTATGCAATACATGGAAAATATGTGTGTGTGTATGTGTCATAATAATAATCGTACTCAATTTTGTATCGACGACAACATGCATTGCGAGTTGTGCTAATTTTAACATACCATGGTTTTCATTTCTCGAAGGATCTTTGGCCCAAGTTAAGTTCATTATGTTAATGCCGAAATCTCTCATATAATTATGTTTGTGTCATGTCAAGAAAATTTTTAATGTAGGGTTCACGATCCCTTCAACATCTTCTTAATTTTAGTACATCTTTTCGGTTGGAAGAAGGTTTAGTGTTGTCGTGACAAAATTCTTGTACTAGTCCCTTTACCGCATCAATGAACTTCATATAAGAGTGTGGCAACTTGCCAATGAATGCCCAAACATCTATTTGATCAGTTTCAAGTTGTTCCATTCTAACACAATAACTACAGAGTGTTTTTACATTAAAATTAACAAGTTTGGATGTAAGATTAAGAATATGAAAGAACCCTAGTGCTTTTGTTCACGATTAATTATGAAAACACGCGGTGAGCCGCATTGTGGTCCTTTGAATGAGATTTTTTTCCAATTGTACTAAATGCATCTATTAAAATTTTAAAAATACGAGAACTTGGTTCATAAATGTTTATCATATTTATCCTTAACATTCTCCTAACAACAATCATACTCCTATATTTTAATAATGATAAAAATAATTTACATTTATCTCAATCACATTTAGAATAAAGATAGTCAACAAGTATGTGTTCAGTTTTATATGTAATACTACACTTCGATAGCATACCTTCAAGTGATCCAATGAGAATTTAATCAATTTGTATATGCTTTGGAGTTCTTCACTGTGAAATACCTAATAGAGGTAAGGAGGTTGGAGTTTCATCACCTGGACAATCCGACGTTTCAATAGTAGCTTCATGTACTTCTCTCTCTTGCTGGCAGTTGGATGGTGGAAACATGACATCCTCTTGGATGGTCTCAATGACATTGTATTCTTTGAGCATACATTCAACATGCAACGTGTGTCTAACTTCGTCACTTGTATAACTACAAGAGACCAAATCGTCAATTATTTCAGTTTTCCTTGTTGTGCAGCTATGTTTTACTCCTTGATCAGGGCCATGGGGTTCTTGTTCTTCAACTATTGTGGAAATCAAAGGCCCCTCAAGTGAATGCTCAAGCTGTGTTTCTTATTGTGGATTTGTAGGAAGAATCATGGCATCCTATACAACTGGAATTAGGTGAGTGTCCATAGAATGTCTCCAATTTTTCATGTCACTTCTTCTCTTTTCTCTAATCTCTTCGATGATTTCTTCGGGTAGCTTCTTCCTTGCATATTTTATTTTTCGATTGTGTATATTTCCCATGAACATAATGATCAATGATCTATGGTGCTCTTGAATTGGAGATTCTCCAATCTTAGTTTTTTTTCTTTCTCAATTGTGTTATACTCCACCACAATGATGAATGAGATAAATTTCTTTTAATACTCCTCAATTGTAATAAAATCAATGGTGGAGATGGTATATGGTGCTTCTCAATTGAGCATTCTCCAAGCTAGGCATTTATATTGCTCAATTGTTTCTATACTCCACCACAATGATCAATGATATGTTTCCTTTGATGCTCCTCAATTGTAATAAAATCAATGGTGGTGATGGTCTATGGAGCTCAATAGGACATTCTCCAAGCTTGGTGTTTTTCTTTCTCAATTGTATCTATACTCCACCACAATTATCAATGAAATCTTGCATTTGATTCTCCTAAATTCTAAGAAATTTAATGGTGCAGAATTGGAGATGATTTTTCTATTGGATTCGTGAACCTTGTACAATGTCTTTGGTGCTCCAAGCAATCCTTATAGCACTTGTGATGGATATGGTGAATGAAATAGTCAATCTATGTGAAAGGTTTTGTAATGGAGAGAGTGCATGCCATGTATATAGAATCCGAAATTCTGTGTAATGTATGTTTCTTCTTGAGTCTATTAGAGTGTCTCTTAGATAGCGATGCATGCCATATATACAAGAACAAAATGCATACGTTTTTAGCTCATACAAAATGCATGCGCATTTTGTACTTATAAAACATGTATGCATTTTGTTCTACTAACGATTATAAACATTTAAGAAGGTGATTCCATGGCTAATAGGTCATTGAATGTCTTCCCACACTCCCTATGTCTTAATCCCCTAACACCCCTAACACACACCCCTGCTAACTATTTTTAGTTCCCCCTCTCTCACTACCGTACTCCACCTACACCTAACCCTCACCATTTCACAAACCAAATAAAATAAAGTGCAAAAAATAAAAACAAATGTTAATTTCATAAAATAATAGTCTAAAAATTAAAACTTTAAATTCAACATATTTGCTTGTTAATAACAACAATTATATTTTTACATGGAACATCAAACCAAATGAAACAATCTACTTGTAGGTAGAGAGAAACACACAAACTTCTCAAATTTTTTTTAATAATCCAAGTTTCAGTAACAAATGAAAAAACTTCTCTTACGCACCAAATAAAGGATTCAATACACAAATCTCAGAAGATAAAAATACAAAATTACATTCATAAAGATAAAATAAATAACACATCAACCAAGAGAATGAACAAACATAAAACTGAAACATGAATTTTTTTTTTGTAGAATGTAAGGGTCCATCAAAAGACCAATGAACTAAACAAAGAATAATTCCATTATACAATATCACAAAATAGGTTGACCAGATGTTATATTTGCATATTTGGATTTGTAGTTTCTCAAAATATCATTTTACCTCTTCCTAACCCCCACCCCTCTGCACACACATAGACATCCCTATGCCTCCCCCTACCACTAACACAGCCTACTCTCTCTCTCTCTCTCTCTCTCTCTCTCCCCTCCACTCCCTAAACCTTACTAACCTCTTCTATTAATCACTTTCTCTAGTAATCCACTAAACCCCAATATCCTAACATCCCCCTCTGTCTCTACCTCTAATCCCTTAAAAATCCCCCTTCGTCTCTACCTCTAACACCTTACCAACCCATAAAGTCTCTCCCTTTACCTCTCTCTCTCTCTCTCTCTAACCCAAACACTCATATTATTAACCTATACCCCCTTTCTCCCTAAAAACCTTTCTCATCCCCAAACCCCTAACCCCCCCTCTCTCTCTCTCTCTTCCCCTTACCATACCCCAATATCTCTTTCTCTATTTCACTCATGCTCCTCACCTATACCTCCCTTTATCCCTAATAACACTTCTCTTCCCCAAACCCCTAACCCTCTCTCTCTATATATCTATCTCTCTCTACCCCTTACCATCCCCCAACATCTCACTCTCTCTCTCATGCTCCTCATATATACCCCCCTTTATCTAAAATCACCCTCCTCCTCCCCAAACCTCTCTCTCTCTCTCTCTCCCCCCCAACTCTTACTAACCCCCTCTCTCACTCTCTCTCTCACTCGCCTACTCGTCCATCTACACCTAGCCCCCACCCACCTATCTCTTCCCCAACCACCTAACACACAAACCTCCCATTGGTTATCTCTCTCTCTCTCTCTCTCTCTCTCTCTCTCGCGCGTGCGCGCGCGCGCATGCGCACGCGCACACACACACACACACACACACACACACAATGACACATAACTATGTATCCCCCTACCACAAGCACCATAACTATGTCTCCCCCTACCACAAGCACCCTCCATGCCCCCTCTTTCTCTCCCCCCATATCCCCCCTAACTCATACTAACCCCCTCTCTCACTCTCTCCCACTCCCCTACTAATCCACCTACACCTAACCCCGACCCCCCCTATATCTCTCTCCCCTCCTATCCCTAACCCTTACTAAACCCTTCTCTCACTCTATTTCTCCCCTACAAGCCCTCCTCTTACTTTCTTTCTCCTAGGCCCTTATCTCACTTTCTTTCTCCCCGTAGGGAGACAAGGAGTGACATTAGGGTTTAGTAAGGGTTAGGGAGAGGAGGGGAGAGAGAGATAGGGTGGCTCAGGGTAAGGTGTAGGTGGAGTAGTAGGGGAGTGGGAGAGAGTGGGATACGGGGTTAGTATGAGTTAGGGGGTAGATGGGGGAGGGAGAGAGAGAGATAGATAGGGGACATGGGGTGTTAGTGGTAGAGGCATATATAGGTATGTTTCATTGTGTGTGTGAGAGAGAGAGAGAGAAAGAGAGGGGGTGGGTTCGTAAGGTTAGGGATTGGAGGGGAGAGAGAGATAGTGGGGGTTAGGGTTAGGTGTAGGTGGAGTAGTAGGGGTGTGGGAGAGAGTGGGAGAGGGGGTTAGTATGAGTTATGGGTGAGAGAGAGTGAGAAAAGGGGTTAGTAAGGGTTAAGGAGAGGAGGGGACCCTCTCTCTATATAAATCCCCTACCCCCTACACCTAAACCCCTAACACCCCCCTCTATCCCTACCTATAACCCCCCTCTCTATATCTCTCCTACTCCCCCTAACACACACACTCTCTCTCTCTATCTCTCTCTAACACCTCCACCTACAGCTTACCCCTACCCATCTCTCACTCCCCCAACCTCCGAAAACCCCCTTCTGTCTCTACCTCTAACTGCTTAACATTGTTATATATCTCTACCTCTAATAACACACCCAAATATCTCTCCCTTTACCCCTCTCTCTCTCACTCTATCTCTCCCTCTATCCCCTTAACACCACCCTCTCTCTACCTCTAATCCCTTAAAACCCCGCTATCTCTCTACCTCTAACCCCTCACCACCAAGAATTATTTTTAATGTTATAATCGACAAACAATGAAATTATATGGTTACAAATCCCCTCCCCCCTCTCTACCTCTAACTCCTTAACACCAACAATTATTTTTAATGTTATAATTGACAAACAATAAAATTATAGTATTACATAATGCACACGCGTTTTGTAAATATAAAATGCAAACACATTTTGTTTCAGTGGGCTTTAAACATGGGGGGTTCACTCAGTGAATTTGTTAGATAGCACAATCATTCGCATGATATTAAAGAATATCCTTAATTTCACTAAATATTGGAAATGCCTCCTAAAATTGTATTTTTGATCCCCCCTCCCAATATTCCTTTCGAATTAAGAAAATCCCTAGTTTCACCATATATTGTATGTATCCATTTTTATCAACCCATTTTTAATATCCCCTTTATATCATATTATCAAGTTGTAACAAACAAGAACCCTAACACATCTCAGTATACGCAAACATGATGCTAAATAAAATAATAGTATAATGCTAATAATGATCCCACCAGGATTGCAGGGGCGACTAATAAATTTGTATCATTGGATAGTGGAAGATCCAACGAAACAGTATTGGGGAAGGAAAAATGTGTAAAAGGAAACCAAATCAAGAGATCAACATAACGAACAATGTAAAATACTGATAATACAATAGTTAGTGCAAGGCTTAGAAAATATGAGAATTGCATATGTTTCACACCATAGCCTACTAATATACCAATTTTATATCATGTAAATACAAGTATAGCCATAGAGAGCTCAGGTTTTCTATAGCTTAATAAATTAAACTCCATAAAAATGCAAAATTGAAACCCATTCGTAGATGGACTCCCGGCCTACACAACAAACATCATTGATGTTTGGATACAAATGAACATAGAAAAATTTCTCTTATTTTCCAATAAGTACACCATATGATCATGTGCATAGCTTGAATTTGGGTCATTCACAAGATGCAATTAGGTGCCTCCACTTCCTATACATTTATTCTTGCAATAAAGGGAATTCACAACATTTAGTTACCTTTTCTTGGGTTATATCTAGATTTTTTACCTTTACAGGAGTGGGAAAAATATCCATTGTTAGGTTTCAAGCATGCAATAGTTATAAAGATACATAGATGGTGAAACTTATAGGGTACCATTTCAAGGTAATGATAACACATAGGGTATGCCAATAAGGATTAAAAATTTTACCTTTGTTCAAGTAAGTTCCAATACAATATTAAGATAGATTCCTTGTATATAAGAATTCAAATTACAATTATTAATGTGTCAGATATAACTCAATCTAGTAACTATTCCTAACTGGAAATATGAAAATGTTAAATAAGAATAGAAAAAGTTGAAAGAAATAATTAATCAAGAAAGATTGATCTAACTTTTCTTGCTTCCATTGAGCCAAGAAAGATTAATCTCACTTTTCTTGGTTTTGTGGAACAAGGTTTGATTGAATATCTAAACCCACCTAAACCCCGACCTAAAAAATGACTAGTTATATCTTTTACTCAAACACCTACAAAAAATACAATACAATTTTTCAACTCCATAACTCTTGATTAGCTACATATATTAACTTAAAGATGAAAAAAATATAAAATCAATTCAAACCAAGCCTAAATAATCTATTAAATGATGATTTCTCGAGGCCAATAATCCAAAGAGACTTCCATCAATATTATCATTGGTACACTATTATCATATTTATGCAAAACTTACGATCATACACAATATCAAATAAAATGGAGGGTCGTTAATTTTTACGTGGGTATGAATTGATCCACATCATAGTTAGCATTGTTGTCGAATGCTAACATCGACTGGGACAAGTCCTCAATGTCGATACAAATTCGACAAGTTTCGACTTGACATGACTTCGACAAACCCAGCAACTACGATAGGTTTCGATTTCGACACAACTCCGATGAGTCTTTAATTTGACATACTGCGACACACTCTGCACCCTCAACATGTTCAACAATCTCACAGTTCGCGACATCGACATGCAGAGTCGACATGCGACCAGCGACTGTCGAACTTCGGCAGACTGTCTCCCTGTCTTCCAGTCGAATGTAACGGTTGAACTGCTAAACCGTTCTAACTTCTTATTTGTAACTAAACATAATGGGAAGGAAGCCAAGTGTCTCATAATTATATATAAGAATGTATAATATTGTAGCATACATCAATCGATCTTTTTGAAAGTAATAGAGAAGATCAGTTCACATTCCTGCATATTGTTTGTGAGTATATTTGTTTATATGTGTAGTGTAATCCTAATTTTTCTCATTCTGCTTATTCTTATAGCTTCCACCATAACAGAGCCGACTCATTCAGTCGAACTATTGTCCGCTTCGTGCTTCCTGGACATGACACGGATCATTGGTATCAGAGAAAGACTCAATTAGAGAATTCAGTTTTTTCGTGCTTAATTTCTATGTATACACTTCTCTCGAAGTTACCTGAATTATGCCAGTTCAAACTTGCTCGCAATCTTAGAAATCCAAGCAGACGTTACTTCCATAAATGACAGAAGAAATAGACGCTAGACGTGGAGCCGATGAGACAACATTGCTTATTGAGAAAGATTTGGCTCGACAACGGACTGAAATTTTCGCCCAGTTTAACGAAATTCTCACGCGATTTGCTTCGACATCCAGAGGATTTTCGACGCGAACTCACTCTGATAAAATCAGCCCCTTCAAAGTGCAAATGAATCTGGGCATACCAAATCTTGAAGGTAAGATTGATGAGGAATCCATCAGCAATTGGGTACAACAATTGGAATCCTATTATGTTGTGAATCAAATCTCAGAAGCCGACAAGATCACCATTGCATACTTAAAGATGTCAACATTTGTGCACTGCGGGAGGGAGAACTTCTCGACAAAGATGGAGAAAATTGGGTTTCACGTCCCCACCTGTGGACCCAATTCGAAGAGGGGAATACGCTGCCAATCTATGGGGCTTTTCATAAAAACTCATCCCATTCATTTGATTCTTGGCAATAAAAGAGATGTGTGTAGACGGAAAACAAACAAACATGCACATCGGAAATGAACTCATCCACACACATATTACATGATTGTTATTCAATTCAACACAGTCAACAAATTAACACATTTGCAGAAGTAATTACATAAGAAAATACTCATCTTAATGTAATGTTGTCCCAACAACTAGCTATGTCACTGCAACGTTCCTCCCAACCGTAGGTCTCTGCCCAGTCTGTATTATTTCAACACTCAGAGACCACCCTCGAGCTGGGCATGATATCTACAAGGAAAAGGGAACCCTCAAGCATAGCATAGCCCAAATCAATGGATACCCAACTCAACCCCAGCATTCTTTTACACACAATAGCTCAAAACTGGCATGGATACACAATTCAACCATGGATTCATAGAATAGGGTCTATGGGTTTTCCCCAAAAGTGGGCACACCAAAAACAGATTGTGGGAAAAGGGAATCAACCACAGGGAAGAAAACCGATTTCTCCCATAGATGTATAAGCATTCAGTGGGCCAAAGCGGCCTCAATTAAACCCCAAATCATTTTCCCGTTCTTCCCCACTATTAGCCACAGCAAAAACGACCCTTCCCAGCTAGAAAATGAAGGTAAACACAACAAAACCATGGAGGGAAATGCCCAGGTAGTTCTAAACTCGTGAGGGAGCAAGACTGCTGGTTTAATAATGGCTTGGGGGAAATTTCGTAGCCCTTTACTTACCCAAGAAGCCAAACACGAATCTCTAGGAAGGATGGCTTGCCCATACTCGAATTTGGACAGCCATACCTCTCCATTCCCCAAGGCATTAACTACCTCAACCAACTCTTGGGAGAGTAAATGATTGGGTACAAAATTCAACATGGGTAGTTGAGGGTTCATGGGTTCTCTCATTGACACTTGGCTTGACTCAATTGGCTCAAGGGTTTGAATATCCTCCTCCCAATTCCTTGTAATATCATGGCCCCATCTCTTGTTGCATTGCATAGCTACTTGTGGGCATTTATATTAAGATGCATATTTACAATTCCCATGGTTCACTAGCACATGGGTAGCATAATATCAAATACCTGCCTCTTCTAGATCGAGCGTTCACTAGCGGTGCCTTGGCCTTGAGCTCCACTCTAGGAATCATACATAATATGCATACAGTATTTACATTATAGCCCAAAATATTATAAGGGTCAAGATGGGGGACGTGACATCGGGGACACCATCGACACATGGAATAAATTCGGCGAGCACATTTGGAAGAATTTTAGTCATCGAAAAACCTCGAGCAACAGTATAAGAAGTGGAAGCAACTAAGGCAATGGAAAGACCAATCAATAAAAAGTTACACCTACGACTTCTATCGACTCATGGCTAAACTTGGCATCCAACAAGAAGATAAATTACTTGTTTTGAAGTACGTTAGCAGATTGTCCTAGTACATTTAGGAGGAGATGGAATTTCTGATTGTCAATACGCTTGCAGATGCATTCCACTATGTCGGCAAACTGGAAACAAAGCAAAAAGGGAAAGCACGCTTCGCAACAAATCCGACATCAGGACGACCACCCAAGAAAAAGGCACCATCCGACTTCGACAAGTCGAAATAGTATCAGCCAACACTGCCAAAGCGATACCATGTCAAGAATCCTTTTCAGAAAAGGGAACGTAGCAAACAACCACCTACTGGAAAATGGTGCGATTACCACCACTCATATTGGCATGATATGTCTAAATGCAAAGCTTGGAAGACATTTTTGGCAACTTTTTTTACCTCCGATGCATTCGAAAAGATGGTGGAAGAATATGAACCAGACACAACGACCCTTTTGACATCGACCACTCCAGCAACCTCGACTATTTTCGACGAAGAGGAACACGAACGCGTGTTCCATACACAGAGATGGGTCCAGATCAACCCATTGCATATGATTGTGGACAATGGAAGCCAGAATAATTTCGTTTCTGAATATATCTTGAAGAAACTTGGTCTTGTCACCACTCTGCATCCTCAACCTTACAATATCGGTTGGATGAAGGATGGACAAGAACTATGGATCACTCGACAATGCAAGCTCGCCTACTTCATAAAACCTTTTGAAGATGAATTACTCTGTGACGTGGCACCACTCTTCGTAGCTAACGTCCTATTTGGGAAACCTTACCTCTACGATAGACATGGAAGTTATCAGCCATGACGTCAGAAGGTTATTGTCATAATCCACAATCGATGGTTTAGTATACCAGAGCGTTAACCTACACCAACAGTTGCATTGATATCTCCCAAACAGACAAAGAATCTCATCAATCATGCTTAGAAATTCGCATTAATCATCATCAAGCCACAACATTCTAAGAATACTGCAGCAATGAGTCGATTCACCGACCAATGGAGCTCCCGACAGAAGCAGCAAGTCGATCATATTCTCCAGGAGTAATAGAACCTCTTTCAAGATCCTGATGGAGTACCTAAACATTGTCAGGTAAAACACTGCATTGAAATTGTTCCTAGTTCTTCTTTGCCTAACACGTCCATTTACAGAAGATCCATTCTAAAAAATGAAGAGATTCGCAGACAGATCCAAGAATTAATCGACAAAGGTCATATCCTCCCTAGCTCCTCTCCTTGTGCAAGTCCAGTCATCCTAGTTCCAAAGAAATATGGGACTTGGCGCATGTGCATCGACTACAAAGCTCTCGAAAAAATTTCGGTAAAGAATCGCTACCCTCTGCCGTGGATAGACGAGCTCATCGACTATCTGAAAGGTGCTAAATTATTTACTAATCTCGACCTCAAGTCGGGCTACCATCAAATTCCAATCAAGCCCTCAGATGTGTGAAAAACTACTTTCAAGGCCAAGGAAGGATTGTTTAAATGGTTAGTCATGCCTTTTGGCTTAACCAATGCACATGCGACCTTCATGCGACATATGGATAACCTTCTTCGACCTTTCATCAGAAAATGGGTCATTGTCTATCTCGACGATATATTGATTTTCACTCGATCATGGGAAGAACATGTCGGACATATTCGACAAGTCCTCGATACTCTCCAACAACATCGGCTCTATCTGAACATGGACAAGTGCTCTTTTGCGATGACTAGCATCAAATATTTTGGGTATGTAATTAACTTTGCAAGCATTCATGTCGATGAAGACAGAGTACAGATCCTCAAAGGTTGAACCATTCCTAGAATCATTCAAGACCTAAGAAGTTTTCTTGGTGTGGCGAATTTCTATCGACGATTCATACTCAGCTTCAGTCACATAGCCTGGCCCTTGAATCAGTTGATGAAGGCAAGTGGGAAAATTGTCTTCCAGTGGACAGCAACACATCAAGCAGCTTTTGAACAGCTCAAGCACAAGCTCTGCACTGCACCAGTACTTGTGTTACCTGATTTGCATCATCCCTTTGAAATTGAGATAGACGCATCGGACTATGCCTTGGGCGCAGTAATCACTCAGTCTGGTCACCTAGTTGCTTTTCATTCCGAGAATTTTAATGACACGATTAGAAGATACTCTATGTGCAAAAAATCACTGTATGCCATTGTGCAATCTCTCAAGCAATGGAGGCATTACATACTTGGCAAGGAAACAGTCATTCTCACTGATCACAAGCCTCTACAGTTCGCTTCAACGCAATCAAAGTTGCAGACAAAACGACAAATCAAGTGGATTAATTACCTACATCAATTAAAGCTGGTGATTAAGTATCGAAAAGGTAAAGCTAATGCCGCCACTGATTTCCTCAGTCTATCACCCATTACTCTCCTTTTGATAGTGATGAATATGCAGGGATACGACACGACCACTTGGCCATAATTGTATGAGGACGACAACGAATTCTCAACAATCTACGGACAGTTACAGACTAAGAATTCATCGACCTCCTACTACTTCCTGAAAGAAACCTTGCTATACAAGCTCAGACAGCTTTGTGTACCGACCGGTGAGCACTGACAGCAGCTCATTTGGGATGTGCACTGTAGCAAGACTGCAGTACACTTTGGAGTAGCAAATACATTTGCTATTCTGCAGAAGTATTTCTTTTGGCCTACACTTAAATCCAACTTCAACAAGTATATTCGATTATGCGTGGTGTGTTCCATTGCTAAACCGCCTAATCAATGATAGAGATTGTACACACCTCTGCAAGTTCCTAGTTGACCATGGGAATTTGTTTCTATGGACTAATTGATGGGTTATCCCACTACCAGACATCAGCATGACACGATATTAGTGGTAGTCGAACGATTTTCCAAGATGGCCATTCTCATACCATGTAAGAAGACCACAATGGCACAGCAAACTGCTCAACTCTTCTTTACACATGTTTGGAAAGACTTTGGTTTACCAACGACCATTATTTATGACCGAGATGCTCGATTCGTCAGCATATTTTGGAAGACCCTCTGGAAACTGCTAGACACCCAACTCTCATTGTCGGTAGCTTTCCATCCTCAGACCGACGGACAGATGGAAATTGGGAATCGCCTTTTAGTACAACTTCTTCGCATGTACAACCACAAGCATCGATGCACATGGGATGAAAGTATTCCATACATCCAACAGAACTACAACCGATCTCAGCACAACTCTATAGGCAAGAGTCCATTTGAGATCTGTTACAGATTTCATCCCTCAGCCCCTAACGACTTGATCAGCTCCTCGACACAGCAAACTGACACCGACTCCAGCCTGCGAGAAGTTGATAAAGCAGTCAAGTTCAGAGATTAGATATGCGACATCCAGAAGCAACCACAATAAATTTTTCAAAGAGAAAACAAGAAATCTAATGCCCGACATGACAAGCATTGTATTCATCAGTCATTCCAAATTGGGGATAAGGTCTGGTTACATCTCAGGAAGTAGCGCTTCACAGGTCCTTTCAAGAAGTTAAAACCTTTGCGATATGGTTCGTACAGTATTCTTCGATAGATTGGAGAAAATGATTTCTAGATCGACATTCCTACATGCCTGGGTCTACATCCAGTATTTAATGTGGATCTACTTCCACCGTACCATGCACCACTGTTGGAACATAACGACTTATTGACAGCAAAACCCGAAAACATCAATCCAGATGTTCAGGAGCCTCTTCCTTGTGACACCATTGTGGGAAGATGAGTAAGCCATACAAGGACGAACATAATTCCCTTGTTTAAGGTTTCCAAAGCTGGCCAACCCCCATCTCAAGGAAACTGGTACTCTATTACTGAAATAACCGACAAGTTTCCTCACCTTCCCAAGAAAATAACGGGGACTATTATTTCTTAAGGAAGGAGGTCTAATCCACATTGTAGTTGGCATTGTTATCGAATGCTAACATTGACTGCGACAAGTCCTCGATGTCGATACAATTTCCACAAGTTTCGACTCGACATGACTTTGACAAACCCAGCAACTCCGACAGGTTTCGATTTCGACACAAATCCGACGAGTCTCGAGTTTGACATACTGTGACACACTCCACACCCTCGACATGTTCAGCAACCTCACAGTTCGCAACATAAACATGCAACGTCTACATGCGACCAACGACTATCAAACTTCGACAGATTGTCTCTCTGTCTTCTAGTGGACTCTAACGATTGAACTGTTGAACCGTTCTAACTTCTTCTTTGTAACTGAACGTAATGGGAAGGAGCCCATGCGTCTCAGAATTCTATATAAGCATGTATAATATTGTAACATACATCAATTGATATTTTTGCAAGTAACAAAGAAGATCAGTTCGCATTCCTACATATTGTATGTGCGTATATTTGTTTATCTGTGTAGTGTAATCCTGCTTTTGCTCATTCTGCTTATTCTTATAGTTTCCGCCATAACAGAGTCGACTCATTCAACAGAACTGTTGTCCCCCTCATGCTTCCTGGAAACGACATGGATCATGAATTGAGACCATGGTCTAGAGGTATGAATCCATCCCACGATTTGGAGGTTATTCCTCAGCCCATCCAAATAAAATAACTCCCAATTTTTATATTAATATGTCAAATTAAAAACCCCCCTTGACCCCTTAATACGAGGAAATATGTTTTTGAAATTTTTAAGAGTATTCAAACCCCCAATATGAATAGACATGATATGATATTTCCTTGCTAGTGAATCCCCCATGGCTTTAAAATTTGAATTTAAACAAAATGCATATGTCTTACTTAGCACTATGCCTGAACCTCTACACTAGCTGGCATGACATTCCTATGCCTATGTGTCTGCTTCAGACTTTGCTTCGGCTTTACCTTGCCTATGCCTTGGAGTATGATATACCATGGCTAATTGAGCACTGTATCCAATTTTTTCATTATGCCTATGTTTAGCCACTGGTTACAGTATGCTACACACAATCATTTTTTGATGAAATTTTAGAAACAGATAGCATTTTTTCTGCATATTCCAAATATGTAATTTTTAAAAAGAATATATATATATATTTTTCTTATTTTTCTTGTGTCATGACTCCTTAACTAAAAAAACACATTGTTAGTATCGTGCACTAAAGGACACCGACCTCTACATGCTATAAAAGTAGCATTTCGAAATAATTGCATTACGACCTTTAAAGTCTACACCCACAATTGGCACACTGTTTTCGAGGTTTGATCACTTAGATAATTAAAAAAATATATTATTGTTTTTAGGGAAAAATAGCGGTGCACTAGTACTTGTTGTTCTCTATATGTCTACTAGTTTTCATAAGTTGATTCCATCATTTAGGCACTCAAAGGCTCCACCCACAAAAACATATGCCTTATAATTTGTTCAAAAAAATAAAAAAGTGTCTGTTAAAAAAAATCAAACTCCAGATAGCTAAGAACATTTTCAATAAAAAACTATATATTCGGAAACATCATTCAACTTTATACGTTTCATCTTTTTTACTCATCGTAAGATTCATTGTCCATGTCTCTCAAAAAATCTATGTAAGTTGATGGATGTCTATTTTTCAGTTTTCTATTGCATCTAACATGTCAAAAGAGACTCTCATTAGCATGCACACACCCAAGATTTGATTTGCATTTAAAGTTTCATACAAACCTTTCAATACATCCCAAGTTTCCTTGGACGTTTTACAATCCCTCATGTGAGAAATTATGTTGTCCTTTACCAACATCCTCAACAACACCTTTGCCTTACTTTCCCATCTATCCCAATTTGTAATGGAGGAAACAAGAATGGGTTTGGCCTCATCCCCACTCACAATTGTCCGCAAATTATAATCTTCCAACATAGTCATTAGCTTAAACTTCCAATTAACGTAATTTTCACCATCTAAGCTCTCACATACCAAAATTAATCAAGCAGCACAACAAGTCAATAACCACACTCTAATTTTGACATTATTCCAACAATTAATACCCTATACCTAATGATACCTTCTGTTTCCATCATGTCACAAAGGAATGATGCATTTTCTTCCCCACGCGTCACTCCTTTCACACACAAGAAAAATCAAAGTAGAGTAGACCCGCTTCACATGCATCCCATATTGCATATAGCCTCCGGTGCCACACTTTTTTTTAGGGTTGCAGAGAATTGGATTACTTCTGACTCTGGAATAATGAGACACTTTCCTCATTTCATTTGCTTTGTTTACGCTATTGAGCATACACAGTCTCGGGTTTGCTCTGGAGACAGTAATCACGCTCATACAATTTTATTATTATTATCATCTAGATTCTTTTGATTACGGGAGGGCGAAGGAGGTCTGATCCACATCACAATTGGCATTGTTATCGAATGCTAACATCGACTGCAACAAGTCCTCAATGTCGATACAACTTCGCCAAGTTTCAACTCGACATGACTTCGACAAACCCAGCAACTCCGACAGGTTTCGATTTTGACACAAATCCGACGAGTCTCGACTTTGACATATTGCAACACACTCCACACCCTCAACATGTTCAACAACCTCACAATTCGTGACATAAACATGCGACCAATGACTATCGAACTTTGACAGATTGTCTCTCTGTCTTCTAGTGGACTCTAACGGTTGAACTGTTGAACCATTCTAACTTCTTCTTTGTAACTGAACGTAATGGGAAGCAGCCCAAGAATCTTAGAATTCTATATAAGCATGTTTAATATTGTAACATACATCAATTGATATTTTTGCAATTAATAGAGAAGATCAGTTCGCATTCCTGCATATTGTCTATGCGTATATTTGTTTATCTGTGTAGTGTAATCCTGCTTTTGCTCATTCTACTTATTCTTATAGCTTCCACCATAACAGAGCTGAGTCATTCAGTAGAACTGTTGTCCCCCTCATGCTTCCTAGAAACAACACGGATCATGGATTGAGCCCATGGTCTGGAGGTATGAATCCATCCCAGGATTTGGAGGTTATTTCTCAGCCCATCCAAATAAAATAACTCCCAATTTTTATATTACTATGTCAAATTAAAACCCCCCTTGACCCCTTAATACGAGGCAATATATTTTTGAAGTTTTTAAGAGTATTCAAACCCCCAATATGAATGGATATGCTATGATATTTCCTTGCTAGTGAATCCCCCATGGCTTTAAAATTTGAATTTAAACAAAATGCCTACATGTTACTTCGCACTATGCCTGGACCTCTACACTAGCTGGCATGACATTCCTATGCCTATGTGTCTGCTTCGGACTTTGCTTCGGTTTTACCTTGCCTATGCCTTGGAGTATGATATACCATGGCTAATTGAGCATTGTATCCAATTTTTTCATTATGCCTGTGTTTAGCCACTAGTTATAGTATGCTATACACAATCATTTTTTTATGAAATTTTAGAAACATATAGCATTTTTTCTACATGTTCCAAATATGTAATGTTTAAAAAGAATATATATATTTTTTTCTTATTTTTCTTGTGTCATGACTCCTTAACTCAAAAAACACATTTTAGTGTTTCATCCATAACTCTTCCGTTTCTTAACCATTTTGAAAAAAAATTGTATGGTGCACTAAATGACACTGACCTCTACATGCTATAAAAAGACCGTTTCGAAATAATTGCTATAAGTTTTAATTTTTTATTTTATAAACGAACATCTATTTTTTAATTACTTTTCATAATATTTTATTTTATGAGCCGACATGGATTTTTTTTAAATTTTTTACTTTTCATTAAATACTTTCTATTACATTTTACTTTTTTTTACATTTTAATTAATGGCCGACAATAATAAAGACACACGTTTATAGCCTAGGATTCAATTCAAACGAAAATTCCATGTATTATATAACCTAGGATTTAATTCAGATTAACCTTTTATTAATGGCTGACATAATATTAATTTTTTATTATTATTATGTTAAAGGCAAACTTTATTTATTATGACTGACTATAAAGACTCTAACCTTTCACATACTAAAATTAATCAAACGGCTAAATAAGTCAATAACCACACTCTAATTTTGACATTATTCAAACAATTAATACCCTAGACCTAAAGATACCTTCTAGTTCCTTCATGTCACGAAGGAATGCTGCATTTTCTTCCCCACTTGTCACTCCTTTCACACACACAAGAAAAATCAAAGTAGAGTAGACCCGCTTCACATGCATCCCATATCGCATATAGCCTCCGGTGCCGCACCTTTTTTTAGGGTAGCAGAGAATTGGATTAGTTCTGACTCTGTAATAACGAGACACTTTCCTCATTTCGTTTGCTTTGTTTACGCTGTTGAGCATACACGGTCTCGTGTTTGCTCTGCGCTCAAACAATTTATTATTATTATCATCTAGATTCTTTAGATTATGGGAGGGCAAAGGATTATGGATGCTCCGCTCCTGTGGTTGGTACTGCCTATGATTTGTGTATCGATTTGTGCATTGGAGGCAA
Organism: Larix kaempferi; assembly: GCA_027924585.1. Classification (NCBI taxonomy): domain Eukaryota; kingdom Viridiplantae; phylum Streptophyta; class Pinopsida; order Pinales; family Pinaceae; genus Larix; species Larix kaempferi. The sequence goes on along the minus strand of BSBM01000310.1, from coordinate 3,362,377 downwards.
ACTGCACGAATGTTTCACGGGATGCCCAACTACTGTTAGCAATCAAACAAACTTACAATTATCTGTCGTTAGTTGACTGGGTCGAACAGTCCATCACGAACTTCTGTAATTGGACTGGTGTCACCTGCGACGGGGAGAATCGACGGAACATAGTGGCTCCGAATCTTCAAAACATGAGCCTTTCCGGTCCAATTCCACCGGAGATGAGCGAACTCCACCAGTTGGCATCGCTCAACCTTTCCTACAATAGTTTCACAGGTTCCATCCCTTCTAATTCGCTCTTTGGAGGACCTAATTCCTGGCTGTCCATTCTCTCGCTATCCCACAACCAAAACAGTGGCACCCTTCCCTCCAATCTCATCAGTTCCACTGATATCCAGTATCTCATCAATACCAGAGAGCCTGTCCAACTGTACTCACCTGCAAAACCTAAGTCTCGGCTACAACCGGCTTCAAGGTAACATTCCTCCTGCTGTTGCGAATCTAAGGCATATAGTTCAATCCTTTTCTATGCCGCATAATCCGCTTAAAGGCAACATTCCAGCCGAAATCGGAGGTATGATGCTTGTTACAAACATAGATCTGTCAGGGAATCTTCTGAGTGGTCAGATTCCCACGAGTATGGGAAGCTGCGTGGAGGTCCTGCATCTCAACCTTTCGGGTAACCGCCTTGAGGGACAAGTTCCGCTGTGGCTTCAATCCATGATCACTCTTACCGATTTGGATCTTTCCAGCAATCAGTTGTCCGGTTCAATACCACCATACCTCGGCGACATGGTAACTCTCAACTTTATGAATGTCTCCTACAACCGTCTCTCTGGTCCAATTCCAAACAACGGTGTGTTCCGAAATCTTACAGGCGAGTCTTTTCTTGGAAACGAAGGTTTATGCGGGTCGATCCTTGGCATAGCTTGCCCTGCACCTTCGGGCCCTTCCTCATCGTCCAGACTTACCAAAGGCAAGAGATTGGCCATAATCTTCTCCGCTTTGGCTTTTGGCGGGGTCACCGCAGCAGCCTCAGTATTCTGTTCTATCCGTGCCCGAGGAAAGTCGCAAAAGGAGCAATCTATGAATTCAGCTGGAATATCAGACAAGGCCAATCCGATAAAATCGATGACCACAACCGAGCTCTACGAGGCTACTGGAGGATTTAGTGCACAGAATATAGTTGGTTCTGGGAAAACAGCAACAGTATATAGGGGCTGTCTCCCTGAGGGAAAAGCGGTCGCCATTAAGAGATTCAAAGACGATAAAAGCATTGAGTCATTTCATGGTAATCTAGTCACTGAATTGCCGGCATTAGCTACGACCCGACACCGAAATCTTGTTCGACTGTTGGGTTATTGCATTAACCCTGGAATGGCTTCGTTGGTTATGGAGATGATGCCGAATGGAACCTTGGCGAGGCACATACAAGAGAAAGCACTCGACTGGGAAACTGTTGTCAGTATCGCACTGGGCGTGGCGAATGGATTGCTTTATCTTCACAAAGAGGGTGTAGAACCTATCCTTCATTGTGATCTCAAGCCCTCCAACATATTGCTTGATTTCGACTTCAAACCTGCAATTGCTGATTTTGGGCTCTCAAGAATTTTGAAATATGGCGACTTGAGTGACGGATTCAGTACCTCCAACATTTGGGGCTCCATCGGTTACATGGCACCAGGTACACTGAAGAAAATTGACCCTATCACTTGTGTTTGTATAATCTATTAATTCTGATTGTAGGAGTTCGGTCCTTGATGTGGTTCGAGAATCACTTCAATGGCTGACGTATACAGCTATGGAATCCTCATTCTCGAGATGGTGAGCGGTCGGAACCCAACATGTGAGATGTTTTTGCATGGAACAACCACACTTCGACAGTTCGTGGCAGATGCAATTGCCGATGGCAATCCCTTGAGAGCTGTTGCTCCTCAGTTTTTCCAAGGAGGCGCGTCCAATGATTGCTCGATGAAAGATGAAATGATTAAAGTCCTGCACTTGGGGATGGCTTGCAGCTCAGACACACCTCAAAATAGACCAACCATGAGAGAAGTGGTACACATGTTAAGTGCATTGTATTCAATTGCAGTGCCAAAAAGAGAGGATTTTCCATCGCCTAGTTCCTGAAAGGAGGACTCTCCATCGAATCCGATCACATCCTCCTCGTATGACTGATGGTCTTTGCATATCAACACAGCGAATATTAACTGTAGAACAGCCCAGCAATAACTGCTACATGGAGTGGTGCATCCTCCATTGGATCTAAATACCTCAGAGTCAACTCGTATATCCCAATCACGCATTACTTGTGATTTGGATAGTGTCTCTAGCAAGGGGTTGCAATAATCTTTTAGCTCAAGAAGCTTGGTTAGAATGAGTGCAATTAGGAATTAGGATGTTTTTGACGTTGTTTTCATAAAAATAATCTTAAGAATCTTATGTTTCTTGACATGAGTTTCATGGTTAAAAATAAATAAATAAATTAAATTAAGAAATCTTGTTGTTGGATAGTCTAACGATATTTTATTAGGAAAAAGCTAGGTTGCAAAATGCTTTCATGACAATTTATGTGTTTATTTGTAATGTTCAAGTCTTAAAGCTTTGTATCTCACTTGGTATGTATATTCAACTTTTTTTTGTATTTTTTTAAATATTTATTAAAAATATATTTATATTATATTAAGGTGTTTATATCTTAGAATTTGGGCTGGATTATTATTTATGTTTTTCTTAAATTGAAGGAGTATGGGACAAGTGTACTATCTAGATTGATTTTATGGGCATAGTTCAAAATTTTAAATAAACAATTGTTGGAAATATCATAATTAATGAGCTGATAGCGTATGAGAAGATTAGGTTAAGAGATGTAGAGATAGAGATAAGTGAAGAAGAGGAGAAGTAAATCCCGTGAAATGTTTCAAGAGCCCAAGGAAAGATTGAAGTAAAACTCATCTCTTTGTAATTGCGGCAAAGTTACTATGTTTTATAGTGGTAATATATAAGTATTTAGTTATATGCATTCATTTTCAAGAATGTTGTTTTATGCATGACCACAAATCTATTTCATATTGACCTATGTGAATGATTGTTTACATTTAGGTGCAGTAAAATAAATCAAGATTTCCAAGTATTTCATGGTGGTGAATGACCTAGTTTAACATGCATAACTTCATCATATGTTTCGTTCTTATGTTTTAAGAAGAAATGCTTTAATGTAAAGTTTGGTTAAGATTGGGTTGTGCGCAGTTAGATAAGTATACAAAGTTAACCGGGTAGTTAATCTTTGTAAAAGTTAAAGAGGTGTGAAAAGTAATTTGCATAGACAAATTCAAGTTCTGCAAAGTTAGATAAGTGCGCATTTATGCCAACATTCAAGTGCCCAGTAGAAAGTGAAAATGAGCAGTGAAAAATTAAAGCAAAGTATTTGCTAGGAACAACAGAGTCTCTTAGCAAAAGAAAAAGAAAATTTTTATTTATCATCTACGCAGTTAATTCTTCTTAAGTGTGCGGTGCCCCTTTTCCATTCATCAGAGTCTGGTTTACAGAAAGTAGAAAGTGCATTTACATAAGGGAAAAGTGATTAAGAATGGCTTCCACTTCGGGTAATTTGCAAACCCCAATATTTTCTGGTAAAAATTATGAATATTGGTCTCTAACTATGAAGGCTTTGTTTAGAGGTCAAGACGTATGGGAAATAGTCCACAGTGGCTATGTAGAACCAGCAGCTATGTAGAACCAACAGATGCAGCAGCATACAACAATCTCACACAAGCTGAGAAGGATGTCTAAGGGAACAGAGGAAGAAAGACGGAAAGACGTTGTTTCACATACATCAAGCAACACATGAGTCTATACTCCCAAGAGTAGCAACAGCGCAGTCAATTAAGGAAGTGTGGGACACACTACAAACTTCCTATCAAGGCTTGAACAAGGTAAAGACTACGAAACTTCAGATTCTTGGAAGAGATTTTGAATCTATGTCAATGAAAAATACAGAGTCAGTCGAATCATTCTATACTCGTGCTATTGGTCTGGTTAATCAAATAAAGTCTCATGGAGAAACTTTAACTGACCAAAGAGTTGTTGAAAAAGTTCTTAGAGTTCTTCCAAAGAAATTTGAATCTTTGGTTGTAACCCTGGAGGAAAATAAAGATCTGTCCGCATTTACTATTGATAAGTTGCAAGCCTCATTACTCAATCATGAACATATAATCAGTGGTTTAGAAACATCACTGGAGGTGCATTCGCAGCACAGTCATCCATAAGCCATGGAAGAGGCAGAGAAAGATCAAACTCGAGAGGCAGAGGATGAAGTTCTTTCAGAGGAGGACGCAGTAGCAACCTTGCGCATGTCACTGGTAGAGGCCAGAATTAGACCCCCACTCAGCCAAGTCGACAAAGGTATGATAAATAAAAAATTCAATGTCATTACTGTAAGAAGTATGGACACTTCGCATATGAATGCAGGAAGAAGCAGTATGACCAAGGAAAGCAAGGTGAAGCCTAGTCAAGCAACAAAAACACTTCGAACAACACACTATTCTTAGCATGTGCATCTCCGCTGGGATGCATTGTTGTCCAAGAAAGTCCAAATGACATATGGTATTTAGACTTAGGCTGTAGCAATCATATAACTGGTAATTTAAATCTATTTTCTAGTCTAGATAAATCAGTTCAAACTGATGTCACACTTGGAAACAATATCCAAGTATTGTTTTGGGTAAGGGTACTGTTGATATTCTAACCAAATAAGGGGAGCCGAAATATATGCCTGATGTGTATTATGTTCAAGGTTTGAAGCATAACCTGATGAGCATAAGACAGCTGATGGAAAACAGTTACAAAGTTCACATGGTAGGAAAGCGCTGTGTGATCAAGGATAGATATCCAAGCAATCAATTAATAGAAGATGTACAGATGAAAAGCAATCACTTGTTTCCTTTGAGGATAATACCCATCATAAGAGGAAAAACAATTCAAGTTGTTCATGAAAGAAAAAATGAAAATTCTAGAACTGCGCTAAGCGTAGAAAGCAAAGAAGCAGAAATTCATTGCGTAGCGGAAGACAAGGATAGCGCAATGCAAACTGCATTTCAGACAGAACACTAGTACAAAGTGAGAAATTTGTGACTATGTGACTAAAAAAGTTAGTCAACATAGTTTTTTCAAGTGATTTACTGCCGAATATGACCAATTTTGAGTTACCAAACTATAAACGACTAAATTAAATGACTAATTTAGTCACAGGTAAAAAAATATGACTAGATAATAAGTGGCATAGTTAAAAATGACTAACGTAAACAACCAATTTAGTCACAGAATAAAAATGACTAGCTACAAGAATATGAATTAGTTGTTTATGTTAGTCATTTTTAATTGTGTCACTTCGGCAATGGAAAATTGAAATTGTGTGGTGGGACAATTGTGTTAGGGTTCATACTATGCCTATGGTCATATCGACACAAGCATAGTGGTTAATAGTTAAGCTCATGTCATGTGAAGGGTTCTACAGTAATAGGTCAACTATGTCAAGTACATAATCAAAAGTAAATGTATGTTCAGGGTGTTATGGTGTTAATGGGTGATTAATTTGTTAGGCATAATAGTGTGCTTGAGGTCATCATGGTTATGGGTTACACTATACTAGAGTGTTCTAAGCATGTTTAGGTGCAAAGTGTACTATGGAGGGATGATTGCATAACATATATAGTGGATAAAGGTAAAAGTGTGTTAAGGGATATACGATTAGGGATCTAGGTGTTTTCATGTCAAGGGTACAATCAAGAACATATGTTGGAGGAAAAATCCAATTATAGGTGGATTTTTCTTATAGAAAATTTATCCCATCGATTTTTTTATAATTTTATAGTAGTTTTCTTAGCATAAGCTTGTATCATATATTAGATCATTTCCAACAAAAATAACGTTTATAGCATATTTCAAACAATGAATTCATTTAATTTATTGTACTATATATATCAAAAAGGTGTTGATTGGATTACGTCCATTGCATTCCTTTGGGAATGAAAAGGTTATCTGAAAATGAAAGGACATATCTTGCAGATGTTAATATCCTTATGTGATTATATGATGATGAAAATATTGACGACGATGATGATGATGGAAATGGTGATGAAAATGACAATGATCATCATCCTCAATTTCATCATCATCATGATCAATACAATAATTTTCATAATCATCAACTGTCCTTTGAGAGAAATCGATCCTTTTACCCTAGTTTACTACTAATCCCAGATGGGGAGGCATATGAGGAGGCTTGAAACCTTCATCAATGATGGATCCCAAGTTTCAAAGTGTATTTAACATATCTTCACTACAAGTTAATGTATTCAACATCCCCAATTAGGAACTATTAATGTAATAGATATGTTTTCCGATTACAATTGTTAAGAGTATGTTAGTAATGATCATAAGGGTTATGATTCATATATAATGCTTATGGTAAAATATGTGTAATGGATTAATATTATGGTTAATATGTGTATGATCATATATATTAGTTATAAGTTATATTTTCTGTGACGTGGGACAATTGTACTGCTAATTGGGGTCATACTATGTCTATAGTCATACTAACACCATATTGCTTAATATTTAAGTTGAAGTGCCCTAAGGTACTAGATCATGGTCATGTACCTATTAAAGGTAAATGCATGTAAATGGTGTTATTCTATTAATGTGTTAGTCATCATAATTTGAGGTCATAGTGGTTATGCATTACAATGTACTAGCGTGTTCTAAGTGTATGTAGGTACAAATTGTACTATCGAGGGATACTTGTATCAAAGACCGTCATGGATAGACATAAAAGTGTGTCTAGGTTCATAAGTATAGGGATCTAGGTGTTTGCATGTTATGCATACAATAAAGAACATATATTGGTGGAAAATACATTTATAGGTAGACTTATCTTAGAACCTTTATCTCATTGATTTTTTATATTTACAATTTTTTATCATAAACTTATAATATCATATATTAGATAATTTTCAACATGAATAATAATATTTATGTCATTTTCCAAACAATGAATTGAGTTCCATTGGTACTATACAAGAAAAATGTGATTGGATTACAATGCATTTTGGAATTAAAAAGAGATCATAAAGAGTTCAAAGACATATCTGGAAGATGTTAATATCCCAATTTGATTATTCTATGTAGGTGAAGATATTGATCATGATGATTAAAACCATGATGATGATGATGATGCCAATAATGATCATTATCATTGTCAACATTGTCACAATCATCAATATTACAGTCATCATCGACTATCCTTGGTGAGAAATCGGTCATTTTATCCCAAATAGTTACTAGTCCACGAAGGCATATCAGATGGCTTGAAAACTTAATCAATGATGTCTCCAAAGTTTCAAAGTGTATTTTACATAGATTCACAAGTTAATTTATTCAACATCCCTAATTAAAAACTATTCATGTGATAGATATGTTTTTGGCCAATTTCAATGGTTGATATTATGTTAGTAATGATCATAAGGACATGGGGGTAGTGGTCAAATTTGAAGGGATGGTCTTAATTTTTTTGGAAGGGCATGTAACCATCTAACCCTTCAAGGATGAAAAATTATAAAAATAATTGCACTAATTTAAGGGGAAAGTGTAAATTAAGTAACCCTCCAATAATAAAAGATGTAAAAATAAATAGTGTCCTTCAAAAAAATTATAATTAAAAAAGAATCAAATAACAACTACATAGGTTATTTAATCAAACTTAAAAAGTAACATGTTTAAAATGCAACAGACTAGATTGTCAACCATAATTGAAAAGTTTCTTGGTAAAAGAAGGAAAAAAAAAACTAATAAAAACTAACTCTTTAAATATTTGTCATACCTTCTCTATTAGGTTAAAAGAAAAGAAAAAAATTAAGGACTTTAGACAATTTTCAATTTTTGATATAATTCATATGGTTCAAATGCCAAATAAAGATAGTTAAAATGCTATTTATAAGATACTTGAAGCACAAAGTCAGTGGCTAATTTTTATTTGGATTTCGTTCTAGGATAGAGAGATGCAAATGCCACAAGTCGTGTACGTTTATATTCATTATTTCGACCAATTAAACTATCCTATAATGGAAAAATGCTACTTTAAACCAGGTTTATTTTTAAGGATTCTAATAATATATCTAGGTATAGTATTCTAGGCGATAATTTTGGATTGAAAAAATCATATCTATAGATAGGTAGGAGAAAATCAAATATCAAACATACAATTTACTACTAAAAAATGTAAATTTTGGCGAATATTATAATAAAAAAACATATTTTATGTAAATATAGGTGATATTAGAGTGTAAAACTGACCAAATAACGAATTTTTTTTTTAGAAAAGCCCCAAAAATAGTCAATTGGAGAAATTCTGCCCCTAAAAATTACCCCGCTTTAAACTAGCTAAAACTTAATTGGCTGCATTTCAAATTTAGATAGATGCAAATGACACAAAATTTGCTGTAAGTTTTTATTCATCATTTCAAATAGCTAAACCATATTATGTAATAGGAGAAAGCTATGCTAAAAAATCTCAATCCTTATATTGGATCATTACTAATCATGATCGGCATCCTTTCTCTCGACTGAATTTACAACTGAAAATCGGTTGCCTCACATTGCCTTGCAGTTGCACAATATATGGGCTCGATGCAGTTTTGTCTTCAAACTGAAAGATGTATCAAGGATCAAGATCAATCTTGATTCTTACATAGATCTTCTCCCCGGCACCTCCACCATTCATCTTTATTTTTCCTATTCTAGTCCATCCATTGTGAAGTTGCACTGCCTTTCTCTCTCCCCATTATGGTCCCACTTGTAATATGAATATCCCAATCTACTTACTACCACTACTTTCTAAGTGACATCCTTTCCTTCCTTTAAAGATCACTATTTCCAAATAATATTGGGATGAATGCAAATAGGCAGGACTTGACAACATGCACAAATCAGATTCTTTCAAATAGAAGCTTGCCACAATACTGTGAAGACTAGGGCTACCAACGGAGGGTGTAACCAAGGGAACTGATGCGGTTTGTGCAGTAAATCTCTTGAGCTGAAGAATAAAGCGGAAGAATAATATTTATCACCTAAATGAGAACTGGTGAATCTAGCTTGCACACTTCTCAAGTTCAACAAAAGTAAACAAACCCTTCGCAGCCATGTCCAAAGCCGTCGCTTCGATTGCAGGTCATTTCGCGGAAGGTGGTGTGACACCAACAACTCCGTAGTGCACTTTTCGTCTGACAATGGGGCCGCAGGCCATGACCCATAATTGAAGTAAATGCACCTAGTTGGGATGTACATACATAATCATCTTACGACTTATGCCTGTGAATTGCTCGTAGGTTGATTTTTGTGCTTCATTTCAATGCATGTACTCATTAAGATTATTGTAGGATTTTGTCTTACATAAACAATAACTTGTAAAGTTGGGATCCGGATGATGTGACCCATCCATTGCTTGAAGGTGCAAATCAATATAGATGGTTAATGAAAATATTTACCCTTCTTTCGAAATATTGATGTTTAGTTAGCACTTTTTAATGGACGGGCAAATTCAAAATTTCAAATTTTTTTTACGGTTAATTTTTTCTTCACACTTCTGGGACGAGTTAAAACCCTTTGGAAGGGTTGGGATGTGCTCAATTTTGACTTGACCATTGCATGGGGGTTATGGGTTATGGTAAGAGTTTGCTACCTTGTGGAGTACGATTCCTACCAAGAATGGAGCCTTGGCATGGGTTGTTGGTGCTAATACACATGTTTGGTCTCCATGTTACTCCTATATTCAATATGGAAACAATACTAACACCATGTCACTAATACCACTATACCTTATTACAATGTTAGTAATGGCGTTTATAATTATATAATTCCCTTGAAAACAGATTTATAAATCTCTTACCGTTTTTAGGGCCTTACTGCTAGAGTGAAACCTAAAGCCTCTCTTCCCAGTATCCAATTATCTCTCTAATGCTAATATTTGTGCGTTAAACTCTCTAGGCTATTGGTGAATATTTTGCATCATTTTCATGAGAAAATCATCACATAGGAGGTGGATAAAAACAACCTAAAAGTACGATCAACCTCCAGTTCGAACCCAAACATATGACCCATGTATTCTTGACTTGACCGACCTCCAACTCAAACCGAAACATACGACTTACCTCTTCGACTTCATTCATGGAGAATTGTTGAATTCATGGAGATTTCCATTCTGAATTACCCAGCTATGTAGGATTATCCTAAATTCATGGATATTTCCTCCTCAAATTGATTAGATAATAGACAATTGGTGCCTAATATTTTCCATTGGCGGGAAGAGAGGAGGGTTTGGTGGGTTGTGAGAGGCAAATAGTTGTGAATTGGGTCTGAGAGGCGTTTTTGGGCATTTATGAGGCCACCATTGATGCCCGTTGAGGAAAATATGATTCTTGTTAGCAAATGTTGAGGGTTTACAATTGGGTATTTATTTTGTAGCTCTGCCATGGATAGAATAGCATTGGAAAGAACTTGGAGGCTCTTGAAGAGGAGGGTGACGAACTTTCCAGCTCTAGATTCAAAATATCAAAGTTCCCTTCTAGAATTGCAGGTTGGTTATTTGGTTGTAGGTGAAAGATTAGCCATGTATCTCAACTAAGCATTTGTCCTAAATACTTGTGCATTATGTATTGTGATTTCGATCGGAATACAATATTTGGTGATGATCTTCTCCTCTATAAAATCAACGATTTCTTTGTTGGTTTGCTTCTTTGTGGATATTGCTTCCATGTTTCTAGTGAAGTAATTTGTTGTTGTGATGATCCATTTGAAACTGTTGTTCGAAATTTTATTTAACTCACCAATAAAATCCAATCCAAACTAATGAAAAGGTGCCTCAACTACCACGGGTTGCAAGGAAAAGGGAAGAATCTTTTGTTTTTTTGCAAAAAATTGGCAAGATTAACATGATCTTAGAAAAGCATGTACTTTAGAAAAAATACTTGGTTTTTATTTTTTGATTACCCCTTAGCCAAGTTACTCCAATTCACTGTATGAACTCATTGGAAATGAAAAACTTGAACTTACACTATCTTATCACTTGTAATTCTATATTCTTCTACAACCATGCTAATGGGTATGGGTTTAGGTATGCAATATCCATTGAATCTAATTGTTGCACCAAAGTTTTAGATATCAAGTTTTCTTGGCTACCTAAAATGAATATAATTATAACTAAAATATTATTAATATACATCTTAATGTGGAGTGTTTGCATCTCCCGTATAACATCTAAGTACTAATTCTCCACCACAAAAATAAAGTCTTTATTGACAATTGAAGGTTATAGTATAACAGCCTTGTCGTTATAAATATTATGGACTTAGTTTTATCCATCAATGATACCTTATCATCAGCATCCGATGCTCCTTTAATCACCTACCGTCCACTTTATTGGTTTATGCTTTCAAGAACTTCTTACTAGCTTTGTCCTTTGGAATCAACTTGGGATGTAATGCCCAACAATGATCCTTTACAGGGCCATTCTTCTTGAAATACACACATTTCATGTTTTTCTCAATATATGTGGTTTTTGCAAACTTACTTTTTCCTTTTAGTTTATTAACTTTTTCACCGTGGGTCTTATTATTCTTTACCTCAGAAGTTCTAGTAGCATCCAGGTAGATTTCTTATTATGAATGGATTTTATGTACATGGATTCTATAACCCAGTAGGGGCATGTGCAACTCCTTCCGTGCTCACTATGGAGGGGACACGTGTCTTTTATAAAAAATAACACGTGCCCGCTAAAATTAGATTTAAAACATTTAGAACAACAAATTACAAAAAATAGATAAATTAAAACCATAAACATTACATTACACACTTTAAATGTTGAGCATTGAGAAAGAGTTTTCACCTTAAGAGATTTGAGCCCTCTCAACGCTTGGTATATCTCCTTTTAAGATGGATCTATATTGATCTTAAGTAGAATTGCTCCTATCCAATTTGAATGTGACCCAAATACTTATGTCAGAATGTACTCAATTATTGGCCCAGTCATGATAGCAGCTCATCTGTTTAGGTACGAAGTTTGTTTTTGCTGCCCACACTACTACACTCACACATATAATGTCCTCCTCCAGTGACCCTGAAGGATCTATGACGAGTGTAGATAAAACAGATACATATATAGAGTTTCTTTGCTCTTGCACCTCCACAAGCTGCAAAACTCCTCTCATATCTCTAATATGTAGAATATATTTTTTCTTTCCCATTCTATTTACAGTTAAAAAAACTCATGTGATATGACTCAAACTCACTACTAGGTTGGGTGCCAAAATCAGGCCAAATTCAATAACACGCCAACAGCAAAAACTTTGCAAAAGCTCGGGTAAAACGACTTTCAGACCCATACAGTTTGACTCGGCAAAAATTAAACTGAAATGGGTGAAAATTTGTGGACATTGTGAGACATATTTTTACTCTCAGGACTTGCCAATTTGTTCTCCGATATGAGGCTTTGAACATTGATTCTAAAACACCTTTAGTGCAACTTCCTACTTGTTTATCCATATTTATTGGTTTATGATTTCAAGAACTTCTTACTAGCTTTGTCCTTTGGAATCAACTTGGGATGTAATTCCCAACAATGATCCTTTACATGGCCATTCTTCTTGAAATATAATGTCCTCCTCCAGCGACCCTGAAGGATCTATGATGAGTGTAGATAAAACACATACACGTGTACAGTTTCTTTCCTCTTGCAGCTCCACAAGCTGTGAAACTCATCTCATATCTCTAATATGTAGAATATCTTTTTTATTTTCCATTTTATTTACAGTAACAAAAATCATGGGGTCTGAATCAGACTCACTACTAGGTTGGGTTCCAAAATCAGGCCAAATTCAATAACACGCCAACAACAAAAACTATGCAAAATCTCAGGAAAAGACTTTCAGACCCATAGAGTTTGAATCAACAAAAGTTAAACTAAAATGGGTGAAAATTTGTGTATATTGTGAGACATAGTTTTACTCTTAGGCCTCGCCAATTTGATCCCCGAGCCGAGGCATTAAAAATTGATCCTAAAACACCTTTAGTGAAACTACCTACTTGTTTATGCTTTCCAGAACTTATTACTAGCATTGTCCTTTGAAATCAAATTGGGATGTAATGGCCAACAATGATCCTTTACATGGCCATCCTTCTTGAAATATAATTTCCTCCTCCAGTGACCCTGAAGGATCTATGGTGAGTGTAGATAAAACACATACATGTGTACAGTTTCTTTCCTCTTGCATCTTCACAAACTGTAAAACTCCTCTCATATCTCTAATATGTAGAATATCTTTTTTTATTTTATTTTCCATTTTATTTACAGTAACAAAACTCATTGGGTATGCCTCAGACTCACTACTAGGATATCTGCCAAAATCATGCCAAAGTCAATAACACGCCAACAAAAAAAACTTTGCAGAAGTTCAGGAAAAATACTTTCAAACCCATAGAGTTTGACTCAGAAAAAATTAAACTAAAATGGGAGAAAACTTGTGTACAGTCTGAGACATATTTTTACTCTCAGGCCTCGCCAATTTGTTCCCCAAGCCGAGGCTTTGAACATTGATTCTAAAACATATTTAGTGCAACTGCCTACTTGTTTATCCAACAAGTTCAACGGCCTATGTAAATTCCTCAGACTTTGTTGCTTTATTGGTTTTGTAGTATTGCTCATAAATTAACAATGAAGCATCCCATACATTTAATCTTCAATTTCTCCTTGGTTGCACATCAATCACATCCTTGGTTTTGTAGTGTTGTGTTGTTTGACGTGTTGTGTTGTTTGACGTGTTGTGTGGCCGACCTACTATTAATCCTTCTCTTCCAAGAGAACATGTAAGCATTGATGAATGGGCTTTGCATTACCAGAGAAACAGAATTTTGGAACAAATCATAGATCCTTTTTTGAAAGGTAAAATTAATCCCGAGTCCCTTAAGAAGTAAGAAGTATGGGGAAGCAGCTGAAAAGTGTCTTGCTGAGCAATGGGTTGAAAGGCCAGGTATGGGAGATGTGATTTGGAATCTAGAATTTGCTTTGCAGCTCCAGGAAACTGCAATTGAGAATAAACTGGTTGATGACAGCACACATAACTTTGTGGAAATCTCTCTTGATTACAACCACTCAAACAACATACCACTCAAACAACATAGAAACTTATGCTGCGGATGGACCCAGCACTGTGACAAGCACTGGAGGGCGTAGTATGGCAAGTGAGGATCTGGATGATGTAACTCCAAGTGTTGTGTTTTCCCAACTGGTGAATCCACAAGGCAGGTAATTGAATGGGCAGGTAGTACATTCATGTTTCTGCATTGGTCATAGTACGTGCAACCACCAAGTTGCAAAAAACTTGCAGCAATAGTCAGGTAATCGAGAAGGGTCAAATTTAATTCAAGAAGGGTCAAAGCACAGGACTAAAATATATGATAATGCTTCGAGCTAAAGGTAAAAAATGTTGCTGACCTGACTACTATAACTTTGCAAACCAACTGCTGGAGCTACAATACTCGGACTGGTGCCTCCAACTCGATCACAAGAGGAATTTCTATGGGCAAAACGGCCAAGTGGATGGTATGTCAAAAATGCTGCACGCAACTGCCCCTCTGGCACTCGATAAATTGGATACTAGGCTACTGCAAACTTGTCAAACACGATGAAAAATAAAAATTCAACAATAACGTGATAAAGTTAGATATTAAAATAAAATTTTCTGTATTTTAGCTGCAAAATGCATGCAATCCTATAAATTGTTAGTCCGTAGATGGTTTTCAATGCTCAGATATTCTGATCCAGAGGAGATACAAAATCCTGCAGATGTTCCTTTGCATAATCTATTTTGTCTTACCACGAAGCTGGATGAAGATCGCCTATCTTCAGGGAATTCAAAATGTACGGGTCACCGGAATGCTGGGGACTTGAATCTACACCACTGCTGGTCAACTCCTTGATCCTGAAGCACATAATGAACAGTAATGTAAACAAACAGAAGTGGAGGAGACAAAATCCACATAGAATAAGTATTTCTGCTTGATATACATACTTTTCAAACATCGGTCTGCGTTGATGTGGTTGCTCACACTCATAAAATTCAAACAGTAAGTAGATATTTTCTGAGGTTGCATTACAACTGCAAACATGTTTTTCATAATGTCCACACAAATCTGAACTTGAGCCCAAATACTCTGGTATAGTTGAATCATCTGCTATGACAGGATTTGTAAAAAGAGTTGAAAGTATAGGAAGGTTTCCTTACATAGTGTTCCTAATCATTTCTGCACTATTCTGAACATCCATGCAATGTGTTGGTGAGGCTCTTGACAAGCCAAATATTGCATCCCTGATAAATAGGGCACAAAGTAGGCACGAAACAGATCTCCATCAATTCCCAACCTTGCTGAATGTTGTAGATCCTGGGCCTTTACTTCTAGACCATAGTTACCAGGTTCCTCATACCACTGCCAAATATTTTTCAATGGAATTTCTGGGATCTGGCAGTTACATATTAAACTTGTATTTAGTGATCTCCTATCAGAGTTGCAAGTTTTTCATATTAGGGACTTGCAGAACAACAGGAGACACAACATCTAATAAAACCTTCTCAAACTCAGCTATGGTATTGCCAATCGACCGTGCAATATGTTCTGACATCATTTGATACTCATATGATGAATCAATAGACTTTAAAACGGATTGAACCTGCTTGTTTGATTAATCATGCAAGCATGAGTCATTCCCAATCCCCATGCAAGCAGCATCAGAAACTAATCTAGTTTCTGAAACTGCACGCTCTCTATGGTCACTATTACTTGTATCAGTTTCCTTTAGTGCCTTAAGTAGATATCCCAATATCTTTGATTGCGTATGTGATTGACTGTCCCTAATTGCCATTTCAGGCGCATCTGTCTTGGCACTAGACTCTCTAATTTGAGAGTCATCTGAAGAAGCATGACTCAAACCAGATGAATCATCTTCCTTGTTTCTAACTTCATCAGCCACTCTACAAATTACCGTACTGCCATCGGAGTCAGCTACAACTTTATCAGTTGCAGGGGCCTTCCCACTTTTTGATTCAACTGGAACCCATTTTTGTGCAACCTGTTGAGAGCTGCGATGTCTCTCATTGTTTCTTTCACAAGAAAGCCCTTTTCCTGTGATTGAAGAAGCCCTGGCTTTCAAAGGGAGATTTGTTTGCTGCTTTTTCTGCCGCATCTCTTGGCCTAATGATTTAGATATTCTTGGTGTGGAATGAGAAATTATTCTAGTTTCCTCCGTCTCAAGATTTGTACTCTTAGAACAATTTGATTGCTGTGAGATATCCACTTCTTCCTTCTAGGAAAAAGGTTTACTGCCATCAATAGTAGAGGAGCCAGGTTTCCTTGCCCATATGGTCTTCCTTGTCTTTGTAACATGTGGGTTTACTTTTTCCATATCCGGCTTTTCCTTTGCCATAGAGGGCAATTTAGGCTCATTTATACAGCCATCCTCAGGGTGCTTGTCAACCTTTTTCCAAACACACAAGTTATTTCCCTTCCCAACTGGACCATAACCATGGACAGGACCAATGTTTTGACCGCTCCCACACAAGGAACTCTCTAAAGCAGTACTGTTTGCAGAGTATTTTGCTCCCCTGACAAAACTTTGCTCCATAGTGCTTTTAGACCTCATGTTCTTATGTAAATCAGAAGGTGCTTCTCTACTTTCCCCAGTTGCTGTTCTATGGCCAACTTTTCCATCATCGTCAATGCCCTTGTCCTTTTCTTTTCTTGACTCACTGCTATACTGATTAGTATGTCTCTTTCCACTATCCTTGCTATGAATTCTACCAAAGTTATCACCAGTCCCATGAACAACCGTATCGGACCCTTTGGTTAAGCTACTACTAGTTGAGTCTGTTTGATTGGAAATGGTATAGGAAGTTGGCACCCCACTACCTATGGTCATTTCAGATTTGCAGTAAGTGTTACTGTTAACATTTCTTTTGTTATTCGTATCTCTAGACCCACTCTGACCTGCAAATGAAGTAACTCTCACATTCACAGATAGATGTATTTGGTTTTTTTCAGTGCTTACTTGATTAGAGGAATTGCCAATTGTATGATTACGTACATGTTCTTCAGATTTCACTTTCATAAAGTGTAAGAGTTGGTTGCAAATTCTATCAATTATCCCAGATTGTGGAATGAATGGTTCCTCAATTTGAGAATTTAAAATTGAATTCTTCCATACAGTATTGGATATATGCTTCTCTGCGTGTTGGTCTTTGATACAAGCATTCGTTTCCAAGCTTTCACATTTACAGTCTCCTATGCTTAGTAAAGCAGAGCATGTCTTAAAAGAATCATGTGAACATAAATCATGCCTGGGAAGATGTTGCCTGATTCTTTCCTTCAGTACTTTTGGATCATTATCTAGTTCACTATGAGTTGTAACGGAGTTTATTTGACAAGTATTAATATCCACATATTGAGGATTACAATTATAACTTTCAGATTTACAGTCTCCCACCCTTAGTTAAGAATCACCAAGACATAAATGATTGGGAAAGGTTATTCTACTCCTTGCCTCAAATATGTCTGCATTGTTAGTCAGTTGACTGAGAGTTGTAAGAGAATTTATCTGCAAGTATTTATATCAACATCATTTCCAAAATTACCATTAAAATTATCCGCACATGAGTTTGGAGCACCGAAGACATCACAGGCTAAGACGGGTCCACATCGGGTGACAAACAAACTCTCAGCTACACAAGACCTAGATAAATTGAACCCTGGAGATCCTTCTTTGTTAGCCACTGCTATTGCACCACTGTGACTGCTCTTCACATATTTTGAACCATTCTTAACTTCTGTTTGCTTAATATATGATTCAGATAAATTGATATCTAGCTCAGATAAATTACTTATCCATGAATTGTTTGAGCAAAATGAACCAGTAGACTGCTGTGACATAGGAGCATATTTTCCTAAGATAGCAACACCCCTCACCTCCTTTTCACCAAGGGAAGCAATTTTCTTAAACCATTGTTGCAACCCAAATACAAGTTTCACTTTTAATACACTTAATGAACCTAATGACTATTGATAGGTGACAAAGCAACAAAACTCGTATGCATGTTGTATTGGCAACGTCAAATTATTTCTAAAGTAATAGTCATTGAATTTATTAGTTTTACTTTTTACCATGTTCTAATCGTAATATAATTCCAACCTTATTAAATATATAAGGATGGATGTGAGAACATAATCATGATCATCTACAAACATATTAATTATTATAAAAAACTTTAGTTTATCTGTTAATCTTTTATGCTTTAGATATTGATTAGATAAAATTTTAAAACTTTTTCCAAACTTTGAGTTTTTTTTCATTTAATAAAATTATAAATAAATTTAATTTTTTTTATTCATTACTTCCTATAAAATAATTTTTTTTCCTTATTTTAAGAGTTTTAAAAAATATATATTATTTTAAAATTAAATGTAACAAAACTTTTCAAAACATTTTATGGTAGAACTAAAATATTTCATAAATACTAAAAATACATTAAAAAAATTGCAAATATTTTATAACCAACATAGATTTATTTTGGTTGATAGATATAAATTTAAGTTTTAATTTTTTATTTTATAGGGGGATATCTATTTTTTTTATTCCTTTTCATAATTTTATATTTTATGCGGCCACTTGGATTTTTTAATTACTTTTCATAATTTTTTACGATCAGGCATGAATATTTTGAATTATTTTTTTGTGTTATGTTATGTTACATTATGTGAAAACATCTTCTCCATACTGGGGTTGTAACGCACCTTACTCCTCTAGGGGTTATAATGCACCTTACTCTAGATACAACCAGCCTAGATCCAAACCCTAGGCTCTATCAAGCACTGAGAGAGATCAATTTCCCCAGGTGTAAACCTTACTCCTCTAGATACAACCAGCCTAGATCCAAATCCTAGGCTCTATCAAGCGTTGAGAGGGATCAAATCAAATTTCCCCACGTGCAAACCTAAATTTCCCCAGGTGCAAACCTAAATTTCCCCAGTTGCAAACCTCTTCTCAGTTACATGTTACATGCATTACAAGATCTCCCTTATAGTATTACTTTTTACATTTTATTACTTTCGAAAACTTACATCTGTTACAAGATCTCCCTCATACTATTACTTTTTACATTTTATTACTTTCGAAAACGTTACATGTTACATCGTTACAAGATCTCCCGCACACTATTACTTTTTACATTTTATTACTTTCGACAAAGTTACATGTTACATCCCTTACAAGATCTCCCTCATACTATTACTTTTTACATTTTATTACTTTTGAAAACGTTACATGTGACATCCATTACAAGATCTCCCTCATAGTATTACTTTTTACATTTTATTACTTTCGACAAATGTTACATGTTACATCCAGTACAAGATCTCCCTCATAATATTACTTTTTACATTTTATTACTTTTGACAAACGTTACATGTTACATGCGTGACAAGATCTTCCCCAAGATCTTCCCCAAGATCTTCCCCATACTAGGCTGTAGAGGGCCTATGGGCGCAATAAAGAAATAAAAATAACATAACAACATTACAATATTACTTAAAAGTGACATTAAAAAATAATCAAATAATACAATTGAACAAAAATCAAAAGTTAAAAAATAGACATCGCCATATAATTATTTCTGAAGTAACCGATATTGAATGAAAGATACAAAGGAGTAAACTGATAAAAATATTATAGTGTTTTTACATTAATTTTAAGAAAAATGTTATAATAATAAATAATAATAAGAACTTCTTTACCATATTTTTATTTTTCTAATTAATTTATTTTCTTTCCAACTACTACCTTTTTTTTCCTTGGAAACAGTCCGTAATTTTATTTAAAAAAGATGATCAAAATTACATATTGCACATGTAGTAGAATCAACAAGGATCCCTACATTTTCACATATTTGTGTCCCATATAAGCAGAAACAACAGCTTATAAAGAGCTGAACCAAAAAAAAAAAAAAAAAATAGAAACCCAGAGAGAAGAATAGATAAATCTTGAACATACTACAGAAAGAGTGAGCGGAAACCCGCTCAAATCCACCATAGCCACACAAGAACAAGAAGCAGCTCACATTGCAGCAGACTCTCCACAGAGAGATATAGATCCGTCAAAACCAACCCTCATCGGAGGAAGCGGAAGATCCATGTCTGTGGACAGAGCAGCAGACACGGTAGACCTCCCAAACCGGCAAAACAGCTAGCAAGCAAACCCCTGATGAAGAATCAGCCAGAGAAAACCCCATTTTGGCTGCTGAAGCAAGCTGAGCGTCCCTGGAATCAATCCCCAGACGCCACCACCTTATGAACAAGTGCGGCAAGGACGTGACCAGACCACAGACGGCCGAGACGGCCAAAACAACGAAGAGAAGATCAAGAAGCACGAAGGCGCGCAGCTTGTACCTCGAGATCGCACTGAGTCGAATCCTCAACGTGGCCAGGCAACTCCAGAAGGCGATGGCAACCCTCGGGAACGAAGCTCTCGACGTGCAGCAAAAACCCTGATTGAAACCACAGCCCCTCAAGACAGAGCGCCGAGGAAAGCACCACGTCTGCTACGAATGCCTTTGGCCGCAACGATAAGACACAACCACGATCAAGAAGACACAACACGGCCGCAGTCTGCAGCAACCAGCCCGTTTCCATCGCAATCTACGCCCCTGATCATCAATTGACAGTCCTCCAGTGTGCTGTGCGCTCCCAGGTTCTCAAAACAGCGTGAAGCTCTTCTGAAGAAATTGCCCCGTTTCCAATCAAAAGCATCTCTCAGATCCTTCAGGCTGGAAGCAGAATCGACACCTTGAGTATTCAAGGCGACGAATTCTTGAAAAACAATGAAACCGTCTCCTTCGCGATCGGCTTCTTTGACCATCGTTTGCACCTCTTCTTCTGTTGCATTGTATCCCAGGGAACTCAAGATCGAACCGAGCTCCAGGGACGATATCTTCCCGTCTCCGTTAGCATCAAATTTCTTGAAAACAGATCTTTGACATGCTGAGCGGATGCAAGGCTGGAGTCGATTTGGTTCGATCTTCCACTTCCGAAAACAGAATTCGATGCAGATCTTGGAGATTCAGGCTTGGAGGAGCAAGAACGCCTGGGTTGCGTGAATAATCTTGGTTAAAGACTTGACGATTGGGAACCTGACTGACGCGGAGAGCCTGATTCAGATAGCCGTGGCTTTGGCTGTGAATGAGACCGTCAAAGAGTTAAGAACCGCTGCAATGCCATCCTTCTTCGAACTCTGGACCTGCACAAAGCTTGCACCACTAAAAGCCTCTTCAGTGAACGGTTTCTTGTGCCGCCAACCGCCGTCGTTGCCAGGACGAATACCCAGCCATCATCGCTCGTCTCGCCCTGTCTGCCATCTGCCACCGCTGCCATGGAACCTCGTGAAGCTGCTGCCACCGCCACATGAATGCAGGGTGTGTGCCCGTAGCCAATGGATCACCGCGCAAAAGCGTCGCGCCGCCCACACACCAGGCGCATGGATCGATCCTCAGTAACTCGTGGTGGTGGCCATGGGAGCCATGGCCGCCGGGCACTTCCCCACCGACTCTCAAACCCTCATCATGTTTTTTCCAACTACCACCTACAAGAAATACAAATGCATTATTTTTTAATTTCAAAAAATACAAATACATTGGTTCTTAATTTCAATAAATAGTGTATTTTTTTCTGACTACCATAAAGAAGAATGCTAAATTAAAAAGAAAAATCCTATTAAATACTTTGTTTCTTATTTCTTGGTCTTCTAAATCATTTATTTTCTTTTCAACTAGCACTCACAAGACATTACTTACAAGAAATACAAATACGTTGTTGTTTCTTAATTTTAAGAAATAGTTTATTTCCATACACAAGAATGCTATTAAATATGTTGTTTTGATTGGTTTATTGGAGAATGTGAATATCTTATATTCTTTTCTTTTCAATTATAATTTATAATAAATAAAAAGGTTGTTTTAAATTTTTAAAAATAGTTTATTTGTAATTAAGTTTTTTTTTTTCATACTAAAAAAACATCTTTTCATCTTTTTATTAAAGAAAAAATATGTGTTAAAATACAATCGCCATACAAGAGAGAAATCAAAAGGACTTCTCTAATCATAAATCATAAATCATAATCATAATCATAATCATTACCCCTTGAAAATTCAAAATAAACAACTCCTCTAAGTAGTGCTCATCCAACTACCTAGAAGAAAAACTCAAGAATCTAAAAATTTGAAAAAAGAAGCCTGAAAGTGATGCTCCAAAAACAGATTCTTGTTCCACCCCTGAAAAACCAACTGATCATTATAGTGAACCAAGTGATAATTAGAGTGAATCCAGGGCCAAGGACCCATCCGAAACCTTTGAGTGACCTCGAAATTCTTTGAATTACAAATGTCCAGAAGGTATTCCCAATGCCAGCTTTGATAATCCATCTGGCACACACTGTTATGACAACGATAAATATGCTTGAAAACTGTAGAGGAGAATGAAGAAATCAGTAAACTGATCCTCTGGCAGGAGTGCTGGAGTGTTAATGAGCCCAAACGGGACTGTTCTGAGACCAATTGATGATACAGTAAGAGTCACCAAGAATACAAATTTTGTCAAGATCTAAATGCCTGGCAAAACATAATAAACCCCATAATACCATTAAAATATAATAAACCCCATAAGGTTAGTAACTCTGTTCTAATACAGTACGCAAATGATCCATGTCCACCCATTGATCTCATGGAACTATTTATAAGGAGATGGTCTCGTAGGAAAAGCTCCAATCTGTCATTCCGGTAGTGTTGCAAACGTCTATCTTTCCGGTCGTGTTGTAAACGTGTGGAGGATAGCAATTAATTTATCATCCACAGGGAGTCGCACATCCCAACAATGAGGCTGTTCTTGGTAAGTTTCTTCCCATCCCAAGTTTATATAGATTACCTTGTAACTTGTTCTCATCTCATGTAGAATTTTCAGGACTGAAGCTGGTGAGTCTAATACTGTTTGTTTTGTTGAAAACGTGTTTACAAATCAAGTAATTTTTATCGCGCTTGTTCGTTGTTATCGATGTAATCTTTTTAACAGCATATCCATATCCATAGACTCTGTAATCGATATGTTTCGGTCATCTTTGCATATCCATAGACTCTGTAATCGATATATGTTCCGGTCATCTTTGCATATTGATAAGTTAAGTAAGTTTTTAAACAAGCGTTTTGTATGGTAATCTTCAATCTTATTTAAATACAAATAACAATACTAACTGAAGCTGGAGGCCTTGCTTCAGATGGCTTGGATTAATTAAATAGCAATAATTACATAAGAGAAACCCTGTTTTGGAGAGACTTCATTTGTCTCAATAATTGCTCCTTCTAGATATTTCTATTGTCTTCATCTTCTAATAAACATTATAGCACTTTAATATGTGTTTTAATACTCTCTTAATGTTTATTAGAGATAACAATAGTGTTGCTTTGTCATTGCTATTTGTCGCTTTTATATTCGTTTTCATTTGGGTCTTCTTTCCATCTTTATTCCCACTTTGGTCATGTCTTCATCTTGAGTTATCAATCAGGTCTTCATCGTCACTCATCATTCAATAAGGTCGCTAGCTTGGTCTTTAATCTTCATGGTATTGTCATGAGCTTTCTTCATTATCATGATTTATCTCTGAACTTTCGACTGCATCTTTTTATACCTGGACAAACAATCCACTTTGTATACTTCAATTATTACTTTCTACAAATCTATCATTTTCCATAAACTAAAATATGAGGTAAGTTTTAAATATAAAAGCATAAAATTTCTTTTTCTCCTTGTATTATATAAGTATACTTCTAATTCCCACCTATACAATGTCTACTTTTATAAAAATACAATAATTTCAAAGAAATTCACCACTCTCTAATCATTCTTTATAATGTGAATAAATTTACAAGTCTTTCATACTTTTGCTTTACATGAACCTTCACAATATAATTTCCTATATTCCTCTTTGATTTTCCACCTTGAAATAAAAATCACTGAAGATGTAACACCCCTCCTTTTTACCCCATCTTCCTTTGTAAATGAAAGTGTAATTATGTAACTGGCCAAGAGCTCAAGGCCATGGCCCCACAAGTAAAATTTGTAAGATTTACTTTCTAAGTTGTAATGGTTAAATATAGACCTAGGAGATTGAAGATTTTAATGCAACTAAACGATGGGGCAAGAATTCACTAGGGAAAACAGGTCGAGGATACTAATGATCGATGTCATCTTGGTGACCGTAGGCACTTAAATAAAAGTAACGGTTTACTTGATTTCCCTAAGGTCTTAAGCATCATCTTAAGTTATGATAATCTCGAGTGAACCAACTACTTGTTACAGGCTAGTGAAGTCCTAGGACCTACCCACTAGCCTAAGGATATTTATTACTAGATGATCCGAATTTAAGACTAAACAATCATCTTAGCTATTACTATTATCCTAACTCCAAAAGGACACGAGGAAAAATATTGTTAAATCCCCTAAAATGGAAACCCGGGTTCCACCATTTTACCTGAGAACAAGGTAGGGAAAGATCATGTTAGGAAAGTTATATGTGTGAATTTATTATACAATAAGTGTGTGTGTGTGTGTGTCTCTCTCTCTCTATATATATATGGGCTGGTGCAAGGTATTGATACCCAGTTATGACGTGCGTTAGTTGCAATGGCATGCTGGAAACACATAAATATTATCATTAAAATTAATTATTAGAGGTACCTACAAAAGTTTTTAGAATTAG